>OU343223.1:308761805-308963242 GCA_910596185.1 Chrysanthemum makinoi | reverse complement strand
ATCAATTATCATTGATTCTGCATTTTCATCGCCAGGGGTCTGTAATGTCGGCAAATGGGATTTTGTACTTCATTATTTCCATCTTCATCGTCACTTGTGCCAAATTTGATGGAGCTTGACTCTGTTGATGTTGCTTTAGAGCTTGATGATAAGAATGGACTTTTTCCTTTGAAACAATCATCTGGTTCACTGAGAATTTTTTTTATTCTTTCTCTAAATTGCCGAAGCCTTTCATCCCCTTTGAATTTACAAATGTATTCTTTAATTGTTTCTTCTAGCATTTCTTTCTCACTTAAAATGCTTTGTATCTTATCTTCTAGCATCTGATACACTTCCTGTGATTGAATTTCAAATTTAAGATCATATTAGTTATACATCATCATAGTGATATTATAGTTTTTTTTAATATTTTACTGTGTTGTCACAAGTGATATCATGCATAATTTATTTTATCACTTGTGATAGGACATAACAAAGAAGTTAATTTTTTTTAGACTGGCCTGCTTTTGAATATCTTCTTCGTCTTTATTCATGTCTCCTATAATTTCCACCATTCCAAAGTACTTGTTGAAATCAATTTCCAGAATCTCCCTACTTTTCAACAGACTTGTGTTCCAACTTTTTAGAGCTGGTATCCTTCTCGGCACATTCATTTGATCAAACTTTGTGTAATGTAAATATGCAAGCTGTTTCATCAACAATTTTTATCAGTTCAATGAATATATATTTTTCATAACATTTTATGTTAGGAAGAAAAAATAATTTAAAATTTATTACTTACCATCAAGAATGTAACTGGGCCGTAATACTCAACCTCTGTCCTATTATTCTTTCTTACAGACCAATCATGTTTTGTTGAGCTTGCACAATCAAAAATATATCTGCACCAGTCTATATCTTTCACATTATCTCCTTCAAACACGTTTTCCAACACCGTTTTTCTGACAATGGAGCTT
Organism: Chrysanthemum makinoi; assembly: GCA_910596185.1. Lineage (NCBI taxonomy): Eukaryota > Viridiplantae > Streptophyta > Magnoliopsida > Asterales > Asteraceae > Chrysanthemum > Chrysanthemum makinoi. Next base: position 308,962,286 of record OU343223.1, on the reverse strand, counting down.
TTATCGCATCCTCCCAATGTATTTGCAATAAGCATTAAAATGTTCATTCTGAACATGAAATCTGTGTTTGTTGTTTTTGTTATCTCCTTTGATATGGCATTTGTTGTCAAACTATTTTCATGTTTGAATTGATCTTTCCATTCTTCAACAAATTTATCATTGTATTGTCTTTGGCCTTCATCTCTTTCTAGCGTCCTTGATCCATTTGGTAGTCTGAGAACTTCATGCACAGTTTGTGGAGATATTTTTAAATTCCCTGTTGGAAGTCTAAGGTTCATTGATTCTGTATCGAGGCTGTCTACCACAAATAAGGCAAGCTTTGTCGGCATTTCATTTATTGGGAATTCTATCAAGTCTCCCAAACCCATTTGTGTTATAACCTTTTTTCTTTCTACACTTAACCCATGCATTGCCTCAAAAAGTGGCTTAACTGATGCCCTTCCCTTGAGTATTGTGTACACCTTTCATTTCTTTTTTGAATCTTTTTCAATCTCTTCGTTTACATCATCTTCCATTTCACCAATTTTTCTTTTTTCTTTCTTTTCTCTTTTCTCTTTCACGATTCTCTTCTTTATTATCATTTTTTGTAGCAGTTTCTTTTTCAGATTTTTCTGTTTTTTCAGGATTTTCTTTTTCACCTTTTCATTTTGTAGAATCTCTTTCTTTTTCATCTTTTTGCATCCGTGAGAAAAATAAAATAATAAAATAAAATTGTTGGGCATTTATCACTTGTGATATTTTAGCATTTATCACTTGTGATATAGCATTCACAGAACTATCGCAAAACACTTTTTGATAAACCTGTTCTGTAGCTTTTTTCGATGCTTCTTTTTCTTGCTCAGGCTTTAATTTTGTTGCTTCTTCCTTCATCATCTTCTTTTTTCCCTCCAACCCTTTTTCTTTTTCTTCTATTTTTGGATGCAAACCTCTAAAACGTTTTTTCTTACATCCTAATCTTGCTAATTGTTTTCTTCTTTTTGGTTTCTGTTCATCTGTATAATAGCGAATCCAGTTATACATTGTTAGGCAATTTCACAGTAATTGAATCTACGAATTAACCAAATTTGGGTAGACCTTTTTAACAACCAAACTACCTTCAGTATTGCGTACACCTTTTCGTTTCTTTTTCTACATGTTAACAACCAAATCACCTTGATTTATAACGAGCCCAAAAAAAGTTTCAACGATCCCAAAACAGTCACATTTATGTCCCTTAGTTTACAAGTTCACTCAAACTAGTTACAACTTCAAAATGTATAAACTAAGTTCTTTTCACTATGCATTTTGAATGAAGTTGTAAGCCCAAAACAGTTAGCTGAGCTTCAATCAAACTACAATCAAACTACAATGTGCCTCAATTTATAACTATCCCAAAACTACGACGATCTTAGTTTCTACAGCTGTAAACATCTAACAATCAATGACATGAGCTGTCGCTATTGTAACTTCTAATTCAATAGCATAAAATTTTGTCTTCAACATATTTTTTTAAATCACAGTAGATAAACTAGTATATTACACTTATCTTGAACAATCATTTCATTTTTTTAATATAATCTGTAATTTATCATTGTTTCAATACATCTTAAAATAAGCAAAACATATATAAAATATGCATATAAAACTCATATAAAATACGCAAACAGTAAATAAAATTCAATTAAGTTTTAAATAATATCGAAATGAGTGTCGTACCATTATCCATATTTTCAACAGATCGTTTTCCCTTATCCGGTTTATGAGGTTGCTATTCCTTCATATTTATGTATTTCTGAATTTGATTCAACGGTTCGTCGTTTATTTTTCGAAGGATAGATTGTTGGTGTGTGTGTTTTTTTTATTTGTCTGTGTGTTTTTCCAGATCTGGGTTTTATTTTATTGAACTTTACATTTTCAGTCATTCTATTTTTACTTTATGTAAACTTTTTTTGCCTTTTTTAATTTATATCACCTGTGATAAACAATTAAATATTTTTTTAATTTGCATAATCATGTTTCATTTCATATTTGTGCAAGATGATTTCATTTAAATCATGCTTTCTTTGCATGTTTTTTGTGTATGTATAGATTTTCCTTGACTAAATTTTTTGAAAAGCTTTTGTCTATACTAGTCAACTAAAAATTTTCACAGCAAGCACATACAAGCTCACATCTTAAAGTACATTTTGGAAGTAATTAATCCTTACTTATTTTTTGCTTTTTCTTTTTTTGTTAGATGACATGTGACATAATAGGTGATATAATAAACTTTTAGTTATATCATTGGTGATATGTTCTAATATCACAAGTGATACATTTAAAAAAAAAAGAGAGAGAAAAGGAAAATTTTGTTGGTAGGCTAGTTTTGTGGTGACTCAAGATCTAAATTTTGTTGGTAGGCTAGTTTTTGTTTACCAGTTTTAACATGTTTTCACAGAGTATGTCATTGCAAAAATAATCAGTCTCTTAATTTGATAGAGTCATTTTATACACTCTAAAGACAGTGCGTCTTGGCAGTCATCTTATCAATTACCAAAATATCGCAAATAAATCATTTACACTTTGAAAAAAAATTCATCATAATCCAAAATTTACCGATCTTGGGTTCACCAATTCATTTATTTAAACTAAAGGTACCTGAGTAGCGAAATATTCTATGAATTATCCAACAGCATAAATATATATAGTGATAGATACATGCATATGTCAGCAGAAGAACATAAGCAAGGTTATATTCATATTACCCAAAAGCGTTTACTTCCATCTAAAATCAAGAACAAAGCGTAAAATACATCTAAAAGCATACGTCTGCATTTCCAACAAAAAGATGCAAATTTCAGAGCAAAATGTAGTACAATCTCCGGCACCAGGGAATGTGATTCAGGTACCTAATAGATCCACCCATCTACTTAGGTATTTCCCAAACTTGGACAATGTCCGTCACATTTCGTGGCCCGGCAGTCCTACTTGCATCTAAAATGCAGAACAAAATGTAAAATCCAACTAAAATATGCAAAATCCAAAACAAAATGTAGTTCAATCTCCGGAACCAGGGAATGTGATTCAGGTACCTAATAGATCCACCCATCTACTTAGGTATTTCCCAAACTTGGACACTGTCCGTCACATTCCGTGGCCCGGCAGCCCTACTATTGTTTTTTGCATATCAGATTCTTAAACTTACTTTAAACCATCTACGTTGTTTAGAAATCTAAATACTTAAACAAAAATGTAAATTGTTTTGGAATAGCATTAAATACATTTAATGCTTGTTTTCTTCAGCTATCTTCTTCCTGATAGCCTCTTCAACCACCTTTTGAATCTCCTTCTCATCTTGCTTGTGTTTTTCAGCAAACTTGATTGCATATTCTGACATGAGTTCACTCTTTTGATTCACTTCATGTAACAGTATCTTAGCTGCATACCTCATCCTCATTCTTCTCATTTGTTCAGCATATATGTGATTGTTTTCATCAATGATGTTTGGCTTCCAATTTGATCATGCTTCACCTTCAAATGTCTCCATATGCATCATCATGTATAAGCCGCAATCAATCTTGTTATGCCTTGTTCTCCATTTCATCTTCAACACAGTAGCTGGCTTCTCTTTCAACATCGTATTGAGGATTGGGTGTGAAGCCCTCATCAAGTAACTTACAAGCAATGATTTCTGCAAATTAAAAAAATATTACTTTCTATAATTTATCTCTAGTGATATTACTTGCTACAATTTATCTCTAGTATTATAAGTATTTAAACAGAGTTCGGTTCAGACATTGCTTACCACAAAATCAAAGTTGGGTTTGTATTTATCTTTGTAGGGTGCATCTGAAATGCTGTTGTCCAGTATTACAGTGTTGCCCTTTTCCAGATTGAAAACTATGACATAGTAATGGTCGTGAGCAATTATCGGAAAGAACACAAGTTTCACATCTTTCAATTTTCGTTTTGCTTCTTCCTCAGTCATGAGTTTTTTCATTAGTCTTTCAAAGTTGTCATACTGCGTTTTTTCATTTTTTTTGTTTCTTCTCAAATCTCTGCAGCGTATCATGACAATAGATTCAAGATAATTTAAAATACATATTACATAATTTTTGAAACGCATAGATATATTATTGGATTTTTTTTTGGAAGTTTTTATATCTTACCACTGCATCTTTTGGGAAGTAGTATCTTGACTTCATTTTTCCAACTTTGTTCTTCCTCTCCTCATGATTCAAAACCGAAGCGAATGCATCGATTACCTGACTTTCTATTAGCAAGCCCGGCGCAATTGATTGCATTACTATTCTTGGTACTGGTGTGCCCTTGCCATCATTGAATACCTCTTCTCTGTTTTTTAATATCACAGTTGATAAAATTTAGGTTCTTAAATATAGCATATCACTTTTGATAAATAACATAACCTTAATACTAACAGCAAATTTAAATCTTACATTATATCTTCTTCCATCGAAAATAAGCTGTTAGCTAGCATTGTATCATACTCTGTTAACGGTTCCATCGTGTCTGCCTTCTTGTTCATATAAGGTGATTTCAAGTACACTGATGGTTTAACAATCCTTTTTCCTTCCCTCTTTTCATTTTCTTTGTTGCTTTGTTCAGCAACATCTTTCTGAGTCCTGAATGCCTTGTGTTGAATTTATGGGCTTTGAAATTCTGCAACTTTAGCCCTTTCTTCTTCTTCTTGTGTCTCAGTTGCTTGTTTTTTGGCTGTAGCGTCTTTTTTAGCCTGTTTTTTAAGCATCTAATAAGGTTTAGATATGAAAAAGTTCTGCGAGGTGTTTTATTTAAGTTTATATGTCTAACGAGCTTATTTTTGTTTCGGCTTATGTTACAGAAGCTGCTTATTTTTGTTTTATTTTTGAGTCATATAAGCCTATAATTCTCAAAATAAGACAAAAAAATCAGTGATTCGTTTCCCATTCACGTGAAGAAAAACTATGCAATGCATAAGAATGAATAGGGATTTATGCAAATCAGAAGAAAGCATACATTCACCATTCATTCTTAAAGTTTGGAGTTCCCTATCTCTAAAATACTATTTATTACAAACCATAGATCATAAGTTTTTCGCAAAAGCATGCACGTGAACAAAAAGCATGAAAATGCGTAGGAATGAATGGGTACTAGAAGGGACTGAAAAGGGCTCTTCAAAGGCGCCAAGATACATCGCCTTTTCTTGCCTATTTTAAGCAGAGCAACTATCTAACCTTTTCTCTTCTTTTCTTAGCAAGTTCTTTTGCAGCTTCTTTTCTTTTATTTTCTGCTTCTTTCAGTAAAGCTTGTTTTGTAGCCTCTTCTTTTGCAGCTTGTTTTGCTGCAGCTTCTTTTGCAGCATGCGTTAATGAAAAATTAACGAATAAATAAATAATAAAAAAACTATCTTATTGTATGACTTTGTTATATTTAGAATTTATCACTTGTGATATTACCTTTTCGGCTTCTTCTTTCTTCTGAGCTGCTTCCTTTTCAGCTTCTTTTTCAGCTTGCTTTTTTTTTCAGCTGTTTCCTTTTCAGCCTGTTTTTTAGCCTCTTCTTGTTTTTGGATTGCAGCTTCTTTTGCAGCTGCTTGTTTTGCTGCAGCTTCTTTTGCAGCGTGCATTAATAAAAAATTAAAGAATAAATAAATAAATAAAAACTAAATAAAAAAAGTGTTGTATTGTATGACTTTGTTATATTTAGATTTTATCACTTGTGATATTACCTTTTCCGCTTCTTCTTTCTTCTTCTTTTCAGCTTCTCTTTTTTTCTCAGCTGTTTTTTTCTGAGCTTCTTTTTCGGCTGCTTCTTTTTCAGCCCGCTTCTTTTTTGCAATTGCTTCTTCTTCAGCCTGTATTTTTTACCATTTTGTTATGTAAAAATTTATCACTTATGATATTGTATACAGATAAGTACTTTAAATTATAATTATCTAACCTGTTGTTTATCTGTTTCTGCAAGAGTCTCTTTCGTGGTTTTTTCTTTATCCTTATTTCCTCCTTCTCCATTTCCTCCTTCGCTATCATCATCATTCACATTATTTGTATCCTTTCCTCCTCCTTCAGTATTCCTGCCTTCATCATCACTTTCATCATCTCCTCCATCTCTTCTGCTCGTTCCTTCTTGATTATCAATCACTCTACCATATTCATCTATTTGAAGATTTCCCTCGAATTGTGTGTTGTATTTTTCTACATATAACCTTATTGTTTCATCTCCTGGGTATATCTCCATGCTCACCCTTATAAAATTTTCTAACTCTCTCTTTTCATTCAAAACTCTATCAAACTTTTCTTCAACAGCTTCATATACTTGTTGTGTTTTTAATTACATAAAGCAATTATAAGTATTTTATCACTAGTGATATATTCAAATTTTTCATATTAATTATAAGTATTACCTCTTTCTGTTTCCTGATATCTGCTTCTTCACTCTCATCCTCTTCTTTAATTACCATGACATTACCAAACCCTCCCATGTCCATCTCCATCTCTTGCCTTTTCTCAATCAGTTTTGTGTTCCAATTTCTGATGGCTGGCCATTTTCGTGGCACATCCATTTCATCAAACTTTGTGAAATGCAAGTAAATAAGCTGTTTTCAAGAAAACAAAACATTCATTAAAACCTTTACTTATTAAAAGAAGTGGTAGATTAATCTTTTTTTAGTATCCCAAGTGATATTGTACATGGCATCTATTTTTTTAAAAACAACTTGTAATATCACTGGTGATAGAATACATTTTATATGTCATTAACTTAAAATATCACTTGTGATACCCTACATCATATTTGTTTTAAAGAAAACCTTGACTTACCGTGAATGCTGCGTGTGGTCCATAGTACCAATTTTCCAGTGTTGAGTCATCCCAGCCATCCTTGCTTAATTTCATACAGTTCCAAATGAATGAGCACCAGTCAATTGTCGGTATTTCCTCTGGTGTCATCAGAAATTGAAGGACGTGATACTTCAACATCGAACTGTTATAGCAGGTTCCCAGACAGTTTGCAAACAACATTAGGCAATTCATCTGGAAGGTGAAGTCTGTTTCTTCTGTACTCTGAATCACCTTTGATAACGCTGTTGTTGTTATCCTTTTGTTTTCCGGGAATTGTGCCACAAATTGTTTCATAAATACGTCATCCCAATCCCTTTGTGGTCCTGAGCAAAGTGGCTTAGGACCCATTGGTATCCCAAAAACTTCCCTAATCGTTTTCGGAGTGATTTTTATTACACCCCCATTTGGCAAGTTGATTTACATCTTTTCCACATCCAAATGTGTCAATATGAAGTAGGGTAGCTTTCCAGGGATTCTTAACAACGGGAAATCAATCAGTGTTTCAAATCCCATTGTTGTGACCATTTTTCTTCTTTCTGGGCTCAGCGAGTGTGTTGCATCGTAAAACGGTTGGACTGTTGTTTTAGCCCTTAATGACTTGAATGCAATGACATATTCTTCATCTTCTTCTTCAGCTTCCACCTCCATTTTTTTTATTGCCCTTCTTCGTCTCCTCTTTCTTCTTCTTCGCTTCTTCCTTCTTCCTTTTTTCTTCTTTCTTCTTCCTTTCTTCTTCTTTCTTCTTTCTTCTTTCTTCTTTCTTCTTTCTTCTTCTTCTTTTCCTTTTTTGATTTGTTGCCTATTCTTTCTTCTTCTTCTTCTTTCTTCTTCTTCTTTCTTTTTCTTTTCTTCTTTTCTGTCTTCTTGTTTCTTCCTTCTTTTCTTTCTTGCATCCTCAGCTTTTTCGTTTTCCTCTCTCTTTCTTTTTCCTTTTTCGGTTTGTTCCCCTCTCTTTGGTGTTTCGGTTTGTTGTTTTTTTTATGCTGATCTTGTTACAGCAACTGGTGAATCTGTTGGTTGTTCTTTTCGTTTCTTTGGTTGCTTGGGTTTCAACTTTGGGTTTGCTTCTTTGGGTATGACAGTTTCTTGGGGTGTCGCTTCGGGTGTTGTTTGGGTTGTTGTTTCTGGTGTTGGTTCAGATGGTGTTTCTTCCATGTTTGTTGGTTGGACTGTTGGTGGTGTTGGTGTGGTTTCTATGGTTGCTAGAGTTGTTATTGGTGTGTTTTCTGGTGATGTTACTTCGGGTGATGCTTGATTTAATGGTGTAACAAGCCTTGATCGTGCAATGGTTGTTATCTGTTTTGTGGGTGTCTTTTCTGGATAGGTATTTTTTATTGATGACTTTGTGTATTTTGTGGTTGTTTTCTGTGGTGAGGGTGTAGATGTTTGATGTTGTGTTTCTGGTGGTGGTGGTGTTGTTTCTGGTGTTGGTGTTTGTGTTGTTTCTGGTGGTGGTGTTGGTTGTTTTTTTTTCTGGATATGGTGCTTTTTTGAATTGGAGTTTGTTTCTTGCTTCTTTTCTTTTTCATTTCTTTTAGACTTGTATTCAAATCTGCACAAAACAAATCCCAAGTAAGTTTTCATGAATATTTATTGCTGATAAATATAAAATCTGAATATTTATGCGTCATACAATTTTATAACATTCTACTGCAAGTATGTCATATCAATTTGTATCACAGGTGATATAACACAGAAGCTAAATGTCAAAACAAGTATGCCGCATACATACATGGTTTATCATAGTTGATATTTATCTAAAGGAGACATGCTTATATGTTGGATTTTACCTTTTTCCTTTTCAATCTCTGGAGATACGCTCAAAAATTTGCTTGTCGACAAAACTGCATTTACAATTTTTTTTTAAGAAACAAACAGAATGTCTGCAATTTTTATGTTTAAAGATTTATTAGCAGACAAAAACTGACCGTTTAAAGCTTGTATTGTCTCCAGATGCTTGTAAATATCATCTTCTACATTTTTTTCAAAATCAAAATTTTAATCTCTCTTATGTTATGTAAAACAAAAAGACACTATAAATTCTAATAAAAAATGTATTTGAAATATAGTTATTTCAAGTATAACGGCTTATCATCACAGTTGTTATACTATCAAAAATCAAAAAAAAAATCACTATATCTGTTTTTATCACTGGTGATATACCATTAAATATTTAAGTTATCCGCGACTGCTCTTCATCATCATCACTACCATCAGCACCACTACCACTACTAGTAACATTACCACTACGAAAAGTCATAACTAAACCACCACCTCTACCACAAAAAACACTAAAAATGTATCAGTTATCGCGCTACATGATCACTAATCGTGTGACAAGTAATCAATTATCGCTACATCTGTTTTTATTACTAGTGATATATCATAAAATATTTCTCTGTCACACTAAAAAACACATCATAAGTTACATCAAAATTATACTCGTAACAAGCTAAAAATATATCCATTATCACTAAGAACGCTAAAAGTCAAATTGACGTTCGCTACCACTACTACTATCACTACCACTATACTGAAGCACCACCACCACCACTACCACTACCACCACCACCACTACCACTACCACTACCACCACCACTACCAGTATCAAAAATCAAAACTAAACCACTAAGACTACCAAATCACTACCACATCTACCACAACTGTTTTATCACATGTGATATTTTTCCAAACGGTCTAAAACATCTAAAAACATCTAAAATTAGCAAAATCTTCATAAATTTCTTCTTCTTTTACAGTATGACAGCAAAATCTCAAATAAATACATAATCATCAATTGCATGTCATTAATACAGCAAAAAAAATACAGAAAATGTTCATAAATAGCAATAACATTCATAAATAAGTATAAAACCAGTAGAGATACATAAATAACATATAAATAATTAGTTTGAAGCTTCGTAACATCTATATAATAATATCTAATATCTAATAAATATAATATGATTAAATAACTAAATAAATTAAATTTATAAATTAATATTCATTTTGAGAGTGGATTTATAATATATTTATCTTTAATGTTTATATTTATATGTGTGTTTGTTGTGTCGCGTGTTTTGTGTGAATAAATCAATAAGTATTCGAATGATTACGTGTATGTTCACTTGTATGTGTATGTCTCATTTATATGTTTGTAATTGTAGAATTATGCAATAAACATTATTATGCTTAGATTGAAAAAAAGTAAAGAATAATAACTAATTTTGTACGTAAACCAAGTTTGTTAGTATAATTTGGCAATACCCAAATATTCACGGTTAGAAACCGAAAAACCGAACCGAAACCGATAACAAACCGAAAAAACCGAACCGCCAAAAACCGAACGGTTTCGGTTTTGGATTCTACAAAAACCGAACATTGTGGTTCGGTTTCGGTTTTAGCCAAAAACCGACCCAAACTGAACCATGCACACCCCTAGATAATAATATACAAACTGTATACTTATTTGATGATATCACGTCGACATCGAGGTCAATTGAGGTTTAATTGCAAAATGATGACATTATTAAAATTTTGTTTATTAAGACTGTATAAAAAGATACATTAGACAACATAAAGCAATTAGTCAAATTAGTCAAATATCATGAACGATTGTCCAAAGTAGAGGTTGTTTATTCTTTGATTTTTTGGTCGCAGCTAGTCAATAACAGAACAACACATATGAGATACATTTACATTTATATTCTTATAAAATTATAAGAATCATTATCAAGTTAGATAAGTGATATTGATGAGGCACCAGGGGTAAGGAAGCCCCACATTGGTTATGGGGAATGTAATAGTCTGTAGCGGGACCACGGTTGTAAAATCACACTTTATGATATCACAAATGCTATGTCAATAAATAATGCAAGTTAGATAAGTAAATCTTTTTATAATAGCTTTTTTGACGAGAGAAGAAAGTTTTTTTAACCGATGATTTTAGTATTTTCAAATTCTAGAAGCAAAGACTTCAAGCTAACCCCTCTCACATCAAAACTAATTTAATATAAAAGGTACAGAAAAAACTTTAAAATAACCTTTTAAAATTTGATGTATATTTGATAAATAGTTTTTTATGATACATAGCCTATAACTAAATGCATCCTAAATGCCCTTAGAACGTGAGATATTACTATTAGTGTATGCTTTGTGGTGTATATACATATAATTTGTTTCAAAAGTTAACTAATTATCTCAAAATATACACACTAAAAATCTATCTTACATGTTATAGGTAAGACTAAACCCGCATTCATTTGATAAGAAAGCATTATCACAAAATATGAAATACTGCTCGGCCACAAAGCATGTGGTTGTGGTGTATATTTCATCACCAATCACTACAACAATCAATGGAATCGCAGGGGACATATTGAGGCTTTCGCCGGGGATACTTTCCCCGGGGACATAAGCCTACTTTTCCCGGGGACATGTGGGTCACGCAGCCATTTTACGCTGGTCAAACATGTCCGACGTGGCACTACTTTTTGCTGGGGACACGTCCCCGGGGAAAGTATTTTCAAATAATTAGCTAATTACGTGATTAAAATAATTAATCGGGACTTTTGCCGGGGACATGTCCCCGGCGAAAAGGCAATAACACTGTTGAGCAAAGGTTTTTGCCGGGGACCTGTCCCTGGAGAAACCCAACTAACACTGTTGAGTTACGCCTTTTTCCGAGGACATGTCCCCGGGTAAAGTGATGTTATGAAATTATGTTTTGAACTTTCGCCGGGGACATGTCCTCGGGAAAAGTCTCTGGCCCATTTTGCAAAAATAGGTAATTTCCAAATTTTTTCGGGAAAAAATCTACAATGTACAATCTGTTTTATGCTACAACAACACAAATTCACTAAACATAATATCATACATAACCATCAATCGCTAACATAGTCATATGTTTTCAAATTCGCCAAAACGGTTCAAAAACCGTGAACATATGATCATCTACAAAACTATACATAAGCTACCTATCCGCAAATGGTCCAAAACTATACGTATAATCCATTTAGCGGGAATCCTAACACATAATGCACATAAACGACATAATAATCCATGTTATTCTCTACAAACATATCCATAACGCGTAAAACCAACATAAACCGACATCTCAAACCCCACTACCCCCACTCCCGTCCCCGGTATCTCTAGACTCACCCGATTGTGTAGCACCGGATCCCGACCCACCCGGTGGAGTAGCACCTGATCCCGAGGCGAGCGGTAGTCGATCTTGCCAACCCGGGAATGACCCCATAAACTCCATCATCAGATCCATCTGAGTCCCTCGTGCAACCAACACCACGGTTTGTTTCCACACTGTTTCTTGAAGTGAGGACATGGTGGCTTCATCACGAGCTCAGGAGGCGCTAAAGGTCTTCTTCACTCCACTTCCGGGTAAGACTTGACCTACACCAGGAACATGACCGCGCTGCTTACCACCAATCACGTGGCGGAGAATCTCGCGGTCAGTCATGTGGGTCCCATCGGAGGTGCTCTCTTCCCTCATCCGTATCATTTGAGTCTGTTTAGTTACAAAAAAAACAAGAAAAGTAACCACCGAATGTTTGAGGCGGTTTCTGGTTTCATACGAAGAGCCAAACCAAACCGCCCACCTTTTATAATATATATATATATATATATATATTTATATATAAAAACGCCCGCCCTTTAATACCTATATATATATATATATATATATATATATATATATATATATATATATATATATATTATATAATTTAATCTACATAAGAGATTTGATATTTAATTTCGAAGATTTAAGTATTCAATATTATCTAGAAAAGCAATAGTTTTGTTTATTATTTAAATACTCAAATTTGACCCATTTATAGATATTGTTTGTTTGTTTTCGAACAATAGTGTTCTTTGAATGACTTTGTGGATGAAAAACGCAAAGACATGCATTTCGTATTATAGACTCTTGTTTGGTTGTTTCGTAGCGCTAGATTGTTGGATTTTATGCTACTGTTGATATTTGTTCAAATACTTTCGCTTAAAAACTTGAAATCGTAAACATTATATAAAATGAAAACTTGCTTGTTGTCAAGTAAAAAACAATCGAAAAAAAACGAAATCAAATTGATTCAATGTAGAAAAACGAAAAACCAAAACCGAAAAAACAAAACAATACGTTTTGTAGTTTTCGAAAACCGAAACATACATTTCGGTTTTAAGTTTTAGCGTAAAATCGCCCCACCCTGCCCCATGCTCACCTCTAATAAATAATGTTAAACACCAACTAAAATCAAATATAGAACTAAAACCTTTAATTATACATGTTAACAAACAGAAACTAAAACAAAGGACAAAACATACTAAAATTAGAAGATATTTTTCTTTGGGTTTTGTTAACCACAACCCATTGAGTTGTGTTTAAACATAAATTAATTAAAATTTTTGCATTAAATGAACTAGTATATTCTATAATTATGCATATATTTTCATTTTAAGCATGAAATGTGATATTAAATATGTAATGTTTAGTGTTTATTTAATACAAAATTTTTAATTAAAGTATGTTTAAACACAACCCTATAAATTGTGATTAACAAGACCTTTTTTTTATAATCAAGTATTATCACATTTCTAAGGGTATTTTGGAAAGATATCAATACATATGCCTAATCCTCAATATATCGATATTTTCTCTCCTCACATTATCTAAGGGTATATTTTAATGATTGTCATGCCTAAATCATGACAGTGTTGTTAGTTGCTAATCACTATAGGCATGAAATTAGATATTTTTCATCATGGCCAATCACTACTCGTATATTTTATTAACTGAAATCAACTATATTCTTCACTTGAATTTGACACACATTTGAAAATCATATATGACCATGATCTATTAAATTAATAACCATTTTAAATCTATTAAATTTTTTTTCTGGTGTTGAGAAACTGCCGTAATACATTTATAGTGAAAATAGTTGTTATAACAAAGTAATAATGAACAAACTTAATATTTATCTAAAAAAGAATTCATTCAAACGCTTATATCAAAATCATAACACATAGATGTTCATAACTAGGCTAATATACAAGAGCATTAGCTCAGAATCTCAGTATACGTAAACCACTGTATGTGTATGTAAAATGATATACATAAAGATTTTCATAATGAATTCCATGTGAAAACAGAAAGATTTTCATAAAGATATACATAAAGATTTTATGATAGAGGTATTCAATTGTGGTAACTTGTTGCGGGAAACCCTAGAAAAGCGTATGGGGCAAATAATGGATAACCTAAGATCGTTTTAGATTTTATTTATAGAAAACTCAAATCATGTCCCGGATACAGCGTATCCACTAAATAGAAACGACGTATCATCTTTAAATAGGAAATTGCCACATGCGTATTAATAAATGGATATGGCGTATCACCCACATACGAATACACCGTATCAATTGCATTTGACCTAGTTGACTTCTTGGCATCTTGTTGATACGCCATACCTACTATTTCGGATACGCTGTATCAGATCTTCGACACATAATCTTTATTTAACTTCAAGTCATGCCACTTTCTGTGTGTTTCGTCAATTGCTCCGTTTTCTACCTATAATACAAATTGATAGAAATTCAGTATCAAATCTTATATAAAAACAATAATTGCGAGCAATAAACGTGAGATAATAATATACAAAATGTATACTTCTTTGATATCACTCCGTCACGTCAATTGAGGTTTAATTGCAAAATGATGACATTATAAAAATTTTGTTTTGTATGACTGTATAAAAAGGTACATTATACAACGTAAAGCAATTAGTCAAATTAGTCGAATATCATGAACGATTGTCCAAAGTAGAGGTTGTTTGTTCTCCGATTATTTGGTCGCAGCTAGTCAATAACAGAACAACACATACATTTACATTTGCAAGGTACCCGTGCAATGCGGCGGCAGATACCCTGAGACTATATTTTGCGGCGAACAAATGTTTTTCATTTTAGACTATATATTTCATCTACATTTTTATTTTCAATACACGCTACTTTCAAGTTCTCAAACATTTCTTATCAGTTAAGTGAATCTTGATAATAGATTAATCCCGATATCATCAATAAAATATAACCTCCAAAATTAGTTGTTTTGTCATTACAAAGCCTAAACGTAACCATTAACCTCAAAACAACTTCGGCTAAAATTAAACATTAACCAATCAACAAAATTCGATTAACACTTTAAATCCTTATACTCGGCTTGAAATAAATTTTAACCAACAAAGATAAAACCCACTATTAACATTCTAACTTAATATCAAAATTAGCCCAAAATGAAATATATCAAACAAATAATATACGGCTAAATTACCTTGAATGAATCGAAAACCATTTTTAGCCTAAATAAACTTTAATCAATATCTTGGATAAACTTTAACCATTTTTAACCTATATCCTTCTTGCTCAATTTTTCGTGGCATAAATGAGTATAAATCTCAAATAATTGAACACCTTATTGTCATAGTAGATAAAAAACAATATGTCTGAATTCATTGCTCGCGATAAACTTTGATCAATTGGTGTCTATAAACTTTGTCTCATATTGACATCAATGGCCTAGAGTTATCAACGAAAACAATTATCGACATGCCAACTTTTGTCACTTTCTTATACTTTTCTAAATGTTTGTCTTGAACTTGTATAGTTTAGTTGTTCAATTATTTCGAACGTAAAAAGCAATAAGCATCAAAGAGACCACATTATGGGGAAAAAAACAAAAAAAAAACATGCTTTGCAATTGATCACTGAAGAAACACAACTTTATTGCACATAAAATTAATGACATCTTGATATAGGTACATGCATTCATACGATTTACTTTAGCTAATGTTTCGATTTATTGGACTTCTATACACCGGTTCTGCTACTTTAACCGAATTGTTGCTCTTGCATCCCAGTAGACCATTTGCCAGTGTTTTATGTGGTTTCTTAATGGGCTACATCTTTGTTTTATAAATCTTGCTTTTCTCATCATATGATACCAAAATAGGCCACGCTACTCAACCCAAAATAATATCCTAAAACCCAATTGACAGTATCAATTAACTACTCAACCCAAAATAGGCTTCAAGATCTTGTATAAGATCTAAGGTAGGTGTTTATAGGATGGTTGGAGGGCTATTACCGGATGGTTGGAGGGCTATGCTTTGTGCGTGGTTGTTGCTTTTTACTTTTTATTCTGTATCAATACCGGATGGTTGGAGGGCTATTACTACTATGGCGATGATGGTTAAATTGTGTGTGAGAGATATGAATGGTTTGTGTGGATTTATATGTGGAGTGCGGTTACATATTTTTTATATTTATTAGTGATTTTCAGCCGTTACAAGTTTCTAATAATTATTTGTGTGGATTTATATGTGGAGTGCGGTTACATATTTTTTATATTTATTAGTGATTTTCAGCCGTTACAAGTTTCTAATAATTATCAGATGTTGTTACAATGATAGATTAAATAGGCTGATAAATGTAAATGAATGTTATAATTATTGGCTGAACTTTTAAGCTACCATGTGTGTATGTATTAATGTAGCAAAACACATATATTTTTATAATAAACAAGTAAAAAAGTCTGAATTTTTAAGTTTTCTAATTATAGAATAATCCTAAATGCATTATAAGGTATTAAGATTAAGATATTCTAATAAAGTTATAAGAATCACTATTTGATGGTAAGGAAGCGAATGTAATAGTCATGCTAAACAAAAATAATGCAAGTTAGATAAGTGAATCTCTTTCTATAATAAGCTTTTTTGACGGGAAAAAGAAAGTTTTTTTGACGGATGATTTTAGTCTTTTCAAATTCTAGAAGCAAAGACTTCAAGCTTGCCCCTCTCACATCAAATAACTAATTTAATATAAAAGGTACAGAAAAAACTTTAAAATATCCTTTTAAAATTTGATAAATATTTGATACATAATTTTTTTATACGGTTTTTCTAACTTGTGCTTTAGGGGCACAAGTTAAGCACATAGAAAGTACACCGAAAGTACACAGAGACTTACATAAAAGTACACTTGTATATACTTTTATGTAAATCCCTATGTCATTTTCAGTAGGTACCTAAGTACTTTCGATGTGCTTAACTTGTACCCTAGAGCACGAGTTAGAAAAACCTTTTTTTTTTGTATGATACGTGGCCTATAACTAAATGCATCCTAAATGCCCTTAGAACGCGAGGTATTACTATTAGTGTATGCTTTGTGGTGTATATATACATATAATTTGTTTCAAAAGTTAACTAATCATTTCAAAATATATTTTAACTACATAAAAAAAAAAGTCAAAGTTGAATATTGATTTTTTCAACAATGGTCAAATGTGAAAGATCCAGAATGCTAAAAATTAAAATAATTAAAGAAATATTGAAACTTAATGACCATACAGTGCTGACTTTTTTGAAAACGGAAATATTAAAGTTTATTCTAAAAACTTAATAGTCATTAAAGGAAAAGGGAAATATTGAATAGGGTCTGACATTTTTTTTTTATGATTATTTTACATTGAATACATAGTTCTGTAAATAAAACATATAACCTAGCTGTTGTAATTTTGGTTGTTTTGGTTGCCTATGTAGTCATGGTTGGTGGTTTTGGTGGGTTTTAGAAAGATTTGGTGGTTGTTTCAGTGGTTTTTTTTGGTGGTTTCGGCTGTCCAACACCACCATCTCTCGGTCTGCTAGGTGGTTTGTTCTAGATCTATCAATTTGGTGGAGGTCGCAATGCGGTTTTAAGGTTGGTTTCAGCATTGTATATTTTTTTATGTTGTTGGAGTATATTTTGGTTTTGTGTATGATGATATCTTATGTATTAGAATGTGGATCTGAGGTCTATATGCGTGTAGCAAGATTGGATAGATCTGAAATTTGATGGTGATCTGGTAAACAATAAAAAATGGTGGATAATTTGAGGCCACTTGTGTTTGTTATTATTTTTTTGGTGAAAAATAATGTTTCTTTGAGGTCGATTTGTGAATGAAACGGGTGTTCGAGGTTATTGATAATAGGTTGTCTATGATTTTCTTGTTGTGTAAATGAAAACCATATTTTTTTAGTTTGAGTTTTTCTTATAACATTGTAAATCAGCTAAAAGGGTGTAAATGTTAGGCCAAATATGATGGTTTTGAGTGTTTGTTAACTTCAAAGTTACTTTGGCTTCAATGTTTGAAAAAAGGGTGTCTATTTTGTTGGAGGCAAATGGCATTTACACCAAAGATATTAATGTGTTTTTAGGGTCGTATGATTTTATTTTGAAGTTTATTTCAATTTTGAGGCAATGATGATATGTCTTTGCAAATGCATATAGATTTTCGGTTTAACACGTTTTGAGGATGGTGATGTTGGTGATGGTTTTCTCCGTATTGCAACCCAAACTTTTTTGAAAATTAGTGTTTACATAATCTGAGCCTTTTATTATTTATTGCACGTACTCTTTGTGTTATGTTTTACGCTAATGATTCTTTAAAGGCCAAATTTATAGATTTTTATGTTATGATTTGAACGAGTAAAGCAAATCATTTTTTGTGTTTGTATCCTACATATTTTTTAGTTATACTATTTATAGTGAACAAACCATATGTTTTAAAAGATGTTCTGCTTATGTTTTTAGAAACTTTAACTTGTTAATCAAATTGTCCACAATCATATGTTTTATATTGCAAAATTGTCACTTAAAAGGATTAAATGTGTTTTTAAAGTTTCCACTAGCAAGATGGATACGTGAGTGTAGGAACTAAACAGAGAAATTTGGATTCGGAAAGCAAAGCAAGGGGTAAACCACGTATATCAATATATCAAATTATGTATAAAACAAAACGCTTACATTATGAAATGTATTAAATGAATCACAAAATTATTTAATGTAAATCGTAAATGTTCAACTTTACCCTTTACTTGGTTTGATGAGATGAAGGGTTAAGAATTTTTTTATAAAAAAAATCTCCAAAATTTTCACAAAATCGGTTATGTTGGTGCATAAAACTTTTGTGAAAACTTTTGTTTTATAATTTTGAGTTTTGATACGTTTTTTTTAATCCACAAAAAACGAATTTTTATGCGCAAAAAATTTTGATGCACAAAATTTTCAACTTGTTTTAGTTAGATGCGCAATGTTATTGTGATGAAAAAAATCAAAAGAAGTTGGGTGCAAAAACCAACTTTTGATGCACAAAAAAACGATTTAATGCGCAAACGTATTTTTTCATAATTTTTTTTGGGAAAAAATATCCACTTTTAGAAAAAACTTTTTCACAACTTTTTCATGCACCATCATACCTGATCTTGTGGAATTTTTTAGGAATTTTTCGAGAACTTTTTTTGAAAAAAAAATCTTTTTATTTTTTTACGGATATTTGTCTTTTTATTTGATCTTTATCATATATATATATATATATATATATATATATATATCATAAAGTAGATAACAAGACTTTGAGACTAATTTGGCATCTCGAAATTTGGCATGATCTTTGAATTAGCATGGGGAATGATTATTAAGTTGATTTCTTGATGCAATATATTATGGAAACCATGTATAAAGTTCAAGGTATGGTACAAAAAGGAAAAAGACTGGTACTGATCAGGGACATATAGTATATAGACCAAAACAAAATATGATTATCTTTTCAATTATGAAAATTTGAAATAAATATGAAATGATGTGCTCTTAAAAAGTGTAAAACAAAAATTGGTAATTAAAAGTGTAAATAATGAAAACCAATAACACACACTTGGGGTACAAAACTATGTTAAAAATACTAGTTGGTAGATAGATTAAGATATTTGTAAAGAATTATTTGCGGATGCTGTAATACAATATCACATGCTCAAATATTGAGTTAAGTTATTAAATTGCGAGCTAAAAGGCTCATTTGTTTTTAAGTTTGATAAAGAACCTTGCATATGGTGTTATTTTCAACCACGGCTAGAAACTTTGCATGAACCATCAATATTTGAACTCGCATGAACTGTGACATCAAGACACTATACCACACACACAAATGCAAGAATATAAAAGAGAAAGCATCCAGATCGTCGCATACAAACGTTGTCAAAAAAAATTACTCTCGTTGCGCACCCACTATGTGCGGCACTTGGCTATTAAATACAGTGCTTGAATATATTATTATTACAATCTTAATCGACTAATGCAGTTTAAAATAATGCTATAAGAAAAGACACTCTCACACACGGATCAATTATCACAAAAAAGAATGCAACTATGACATTAGAGAAACAGTTCTTCCTAAAGATTCCTAACGATACATGTATTATGACAAACAATTATTCGCCATCAAAATGATGTCGAAACTAGATACCGCTGCCACTAAACGCGAATACTTAGCTAATACATTAAAATCTATCTTACATGTTGTAAATAACACTAAACCCGCATTCATTTGATAAGAAAACATTATCACAAAATATGAAATACTGCTTGGCCACAAAGCATGTGATTGTGGTGTATATTTCATCACCAATTGTTTGGTTACATATGAATCGTTAAATTTTTCTTTTATAAATTATAAGAATCATTGCCTCACACATACTATAAAATGTAGAGATGGAAATAAGTTGAACTGAATCAAGCTTGAGCTTGCAAAAGCTTAAGCTCGACTTTTTTTTTTTTTTTTTTTTTTTTAGATATATAATTCGAGCTTGAGCTTTAGCTCGTTTCAAGCTTTATAATTCTAGCTTAAGCTCGGCTTGTGCCAAATTTCACAAGGTCAGGCTCGACTCATTTTTTATGATGAGCCCGAATGAATAAAAGCTCGAATCAAACTTAGATAGTACGTAAATCACAATATGCTCGAGCAAGTTAATTTATTTTGAGCTTGTTTATATATAATTGTACATATACATATACTTCTAAGCCTCGCGAGCCGATCTAGACATTGCGTATGATGCTCGGGTTAGAGCTCATTTGTTAAATGTGCCCCAAAGTAGCCTCGAACTCAAGCTTGACTCATTTTGAGCTTTTGCCGAGC
Source organism: Chrysanthemum makinoi (assembly GCA_910596185.1). Classification (NCBI taxonomy): domain Eukaryota; kingdom Viridiplantae; phylum Streptophyta; class Magnoliopsida; order Asterales; family Asteraceae; genus Chrysanthemum; species Chrysanthemum makinoi. Next base: position 308,941,469 of record OU343223.1, on the reverse strand, counting down.
CAACCCTGATTTGTTCATGAGCGGTTTACTTCGTTTGCATTCCTAATAAAATGTCATCGAAGTTTGAGTTAGTAATAATTAGCGCATAAACAGCAAAGCCATTATAGGTATGCTTATTTTTTCTTTTTACACTGGTTATAACATCATTAGGGTTGTCTTTTTTCTTTTGGTTCCATACGTACCGGAGTTCTAACATTTGAATTTCTCTTACATTCTACGTTCCCGAAACGGATCCTATCAAATATTTCACATTTTCTATGATCATCTCTATTTCAGGCAGTGGCGGACCCAGGAATTTAGAAGGCGGGGGGCAAAAAAAATTTTTTTGGCAAAATTCGTGATGCACTTTAATATTAAAAAGGTCATAAAAAAAATTTTACACTAAAAACTGATAATATTTTATATTAAGATATAAATTTAAGGTTTTTTACATTGTTTGATCATAAGGTGGGGGGCAATTTGATTTTGTAATGGGGTGCACTTTAATAAAATTGTCCTAAAAAAAATTTACACTAAAAATTGATAATTTTTGGCGAACTATGAAGGGCACCGCCCCCCCTAATTGATATGTAGTTCCGCCCCTGATTTCAGGTATTCGGGGAATCCTCCTTAATAGACAAAATATTCCTATTATGTAACAATGGTGGTTAACTTTTAAGATTATGAATTATCATATAAAGTAGGGCTAATAATAAAAAAAAAAAATACTATACTTGCCACCCTTTTTTCTTCAGGGTAGCAAACAAATTTTTTTGCTTCTGCGGGTATTATACTTTCAAATTCATCCTCTTTAGGGTATTTTGCAAAAAATTCGGACATTTTTGCCCCTCTTACCCACAAGAGCAAATGATGGCAAGTATAATACTTTTTTTTTTTAATTTTTTTTTATCATTTGCCCTAGTTTTTATTATGTTAAATTTTGGATATGTATTAAGATAATTTATTTAATGATTTATAATTGTGTTAAATCTATGATAAAAATGTTTTGTTTTAAGTTTACACTATTTACTTATTAATCGTATTTGAAATAATTTAATATATACTTAAAAAAGGGAAAATTAAAATCATTCGGACAATTATAAAAAACAAACAACACTTTTTCATTCAGATTCGGACATTATAGCTACCTCTTAATAGTAAGATGTGGTAGTCAGATTCAGATGCAGTAGTAAGATTCAGATGTGTAACATCTTAATCAAACAAACACACCCTTAATCTAGTCATAGTATACTCTCTAGTCTATGCTTCAACAAGTGACGAACATAAATTTATATGCAAGTACTTCAGGTTGTGATATAATTCCTCCTAATTTAGCGGAAGCGTTAAACCTAATTCGGTTTAACGCTTGAAGCGTTAAACAACTTGAAGTGAATTAGGGCAAATGATAAAACAAAACATTTTTATCATAGATTTAACACGTTTTCTTGCATGTTTTCCTTCAATCATGTCTTTGATTATTTGTGTGTATGCTTGCATGTTTTCCATGTCCGGCTAATTTTACTTGTGTGTTTGCTTAGGGAATATGAAACTTAATTATTGAATATTGATTGGTTGTCTCTTATCTTAGTTGATTAATGATCTAGTAATGCGATAGATCATTCGTTGTGTACTTAATGCTTGATTAAATCTTTGTGAACCTTAGAATATAGCTCCTTGAGTAGTTGTAAGCTAAACCATCCAAAGAGTGCCTTAGAGTAAGAGTTTATTATCCCTAGTGGGTTTTGTAGACGAGACCCTTTGGTAAGTTCAAAGAGTTAGGGAACATACGCATACCCTATGACTTTAGACACACAACGCAACTAAGAATAAGGACGTGACAATTCAACCACCAATAGGAGATAATTAAGGAGTAGTAAAACCTAAGTAAACACATCTTTAAACTATCATACGAGCACACAATAATTAGACATAGACTACATACACCTTAGACTAGATAATTAGATAAGTAGAGTAATCGGTAGCAATACCAACCCCCAAATCCAAACCCCGAGATTCATACCTTTCAATTTCCAAAAAAAACATAAAAAGATAAAAAAATAATCTTCCTCAACCCCAACCTTAGCGTAGTAACTTCTTACTAGCATTCCTATTCCCCTAGAGAACGATATTAATACCCGTGGCTTACCCTAATTACTACACTACAACGATTAGGTTCACTGCCTAGGGTGTTGAAAAACTTGCTCGATGAAAAGGAAGTTCCTTTGACCCCGAACGACGCGTGTAGCGTTATCATAAATCATTAAATAAATTATCTTAATACATATCCAAAATTTAACATAATAAAAACTAGGGCAAATGATAAAAAAAAATATATATATATTATACTTGCCATCATTTGCTCTTGTGTGTAAGAGGGGCAAAAATGTCCGACTTTTTTGCAAAATACCTTAAAGAGGATGAATTTGAAAGTATAATACCCGCAGAAGCAAAAAAATTTGTTCGCTACCCTGAAGAAGAAAGAGTGGCAAGTATAATATTTTTTATTATTATTAGCCCTATAAAGTACTGTGATTTGTAGTTTTCGTCCAATCATTCTTAGTCAAAGAAGTTAACAACACATCCCATTTAACCCAAAGATAATTTTCTACACTCACCCGCCCCTCCCCAAAATAAATTTTTACAAATACGCTCAAGATTTTTTTAAAACACTCGAAGGCACACGAAACAACGAAAAGTAGTACAATAGTAAGCTATCTAGAACCAATTTGACCAATGTTAAACGCCCCAAAAGGACATCGTTTTAGCTTTCTATTATTTATATTAAGTACTGTTATTTGTAGTTTTCGTCCAATCATTCTTAGTCAAAGAAGTTATCAACAAAATAAAGCAATAATAGTTAATTTCCTTACTATCAAGACAGTACAAGAAATATCAAGCTTATCACATCTATTACAATCATAGTAGAGCATCTCCAATCCTCGTTGACCCTATGATAGAATATAATGTTGTGATTCATTTGCCGATTCACGTCAATGATATAGGACCCAATCGAACATCAAACACAAGTCGAAATGTTCGGACTTACTTCTTTCTATGACCAGATCAGGAGCTGCATGATCCGATGAGCTATCAGCAATCGGGTCACTTGCCTGACCAATTTTATAAAAACTGACCATCCTTATAGTTAATAAATCATTATATATACTCCTTAATAATTTAATATACCATGTAACACACATGTAACATATATACTATAAATCATTATATATACTTTAGGTAGGTGCTTCTTCTTCTTTTCATATACACATTACACACGCATTATTAGATATTCTTCAATTCTCACCAGAAAACACCACGTACAAGCAGGTTCGTGAACATCTACTTTCTTCAAAACAATGCCGGAATTAATGTACCGGTTCATCGTTCTTTTGCTGGTTTCCTCGATTTTGAAAACACTTGACGTATAAGTGTATAACCAGTCGACCATGCATGCATAAAAAAGTCCAAGCTAAGCTAAAAGAGCGGTCCTTAAACGCTAGTGGTGAGCTTTACATTCAAGTTTCTTTTTTTAGGTCGAGTAATTAAGCTTTGAATGTTCAAGACAGTACATCACCCATTATCTTCGTTTTACTAATCAACGACGAAATTAAGTGACACCTAACACAAAACGACGAAATTAAGTTTGTTGGATTTGAATTTTATGGTAATATTTTTAATAAATTACTCGACACATGCTTGTAATATTTTTGATCCTGTGAACAGTTAGATTATGGCTTTTCAATTATTCTATAGATTAGTAGAGTATTTTACTTTATTAAAAAGGTAAGAAACTTGTTTTTTTTTTTACTATATACGAGGCTTTTAGAGCCCGTGCTACGCACAAACTTGGTATCTAAGTGTTTTCGCGTAATGTTTGATTGTTTGTTGATCATCGAAATGATTTTGTTTATGTATTTACCACACAATTATTCTGGTAAGTTTAAAGGGTTTTGTTTTGTTTTTTTTTTTTTTTTTATGGTTTTATAATTTACATTTGATATTGGGCATTATATTGGAATGGGCTTTTAATGTTCTTCTTTATAGGTTATATATTCATAGCATACCATAGAAACTCACATTATCAGCAAAATTATACACAAACGCCTTCTCCTCTTGTTTATCTTCTTGTTTTTTAGGCTAGCTAGCAGCTGAAGCTAAGCCGAGGTATGTTAAAGATATGATGCTCGTACATTATGGCTGAAAAGTTAAAGCTATATTTGCTGATGAAGCAGATTTAAGGGAGAAAGTGCTAGGATTTCTTGATCGTGTGAATCATAGGAATCGGATTACAAAGGAGTTGAAGGTTGTTGGTATTTATGAATTATGATTCTTCAGTCCAAAGCATTGCGGAGCTGGGGAAAATTTTGATATGTTAATGTGCGTGGTAATTCAAAAGCATGTTCGTCTTCGTGCGCTGTTATCTTATATTGAGAAGTTGGAGGTATTGAAGTTTTGATATTTATTTCAGTTTTAAAGTTTTTTGTATATATTTAGTTAATAATTAAGATATTTTGGGATGATAATGTTATTCATTATATATTTGAGGCATCTTTTATCCCAATTGCCAAAGTTTAAGGGTTACTGGTGTTATACTCAATTTTTTTTTTGTAGCTTTGAGGCATCTTTGATCATAAGTTGGAGGGTTTTATGCGTTATTGTCAAAGTTTATGTCAAATACGGATTTTGATATTTTTGCAGGGGAAAACAAATGGAGTTAAGTGTTGCAATGATGAAGTCTATTCAGTTTCAATCTAATTTGGCTCTTCAGTTCCAATCTATTTTGCCTATTTATAATGTATTACAATGTGTGGTAGATCATTAATCACTTTTAATTTATTTGAAGTAAAGAAATCTCTCTCATCTAACCACCACATCAATGGCTCATCACAGTCCTCTCATCAATGAACTCAAAGATATGTGTGGCTCGGAAGAGCTACCCAAATGCTTCAAGTTCCTCTTCAGTCAAGAAATGACAAATTATGAAGGCCTGATCATGTGGTTGGGGAAGATTGAGAAACGCACAGAGGAAATGGCGGAGGTGTTTTCTCTCAACCATGCTGAAGAAGAAGGTGCTTATGACATCTATGGGTGTTTGCGTGAGACTCAAGTGAGAGAGCGTCGCAGGCTAGAGGCGTTTACTGCCATCTTGATTGAACTGCGTGCTGAGCTAACTGAGAAGCAGCATCATTTGGACATCATGGATTTGTATGATTAGGCCTTTATGGGATTTGGTTGTGTAGCTCCTTTCGGTTTGTTTATGATGTAGGCAGGTTGTGTTAGTTTTTGATGGGTATGTATGGTGTTGGTCAGGTTGGTTGTTGACCATGAAACCTGTGGTCTCCATGTAATTAACTATCCAGTATATCAATGATCCAGAAACATAAGGCGAGTATCAAAACGCATAATGGAATGGGTATAATACCCGCACAATTTGAAAATAAAATAATAAAGGACCATGAACCCCAGACTCACTTCCTTCAAGCCGAGCCTCCAAACGAATCAACGAAACAACGAAACGTACTAACGACCAAAACCACATAACGAATATCGAAATGTCTCCAAACGCATAATGAAATGAATGAAAGAAAAGCGAATCGCGGAGACTCTATCTCCCACCATTCTCAGGATAATCATGGACTCGATGCTCCAGGAAATAGAGCGAATGAAATCTTCTCAACATCTCTTCTCCGATACGATGACCTAGTAGCACGGCTGAACCGCTGACCACCAATATGCCCAACTCCTAGTAGTAGTTTCTCCGCCTATTCGAAATACGCTAGTCATAGATATTCTGCCCATACGCCTTCCAAGTTCCTGCTAGTTGAACCTTGTGTCCTTCTATGCTCCTCTTGTTGTTCTATACAACTCTCTCTTGCAAAGATCTTGATGTTTCTAGCAGCGTTGCAATACTCAAACGATCTTCTCAACACGAACAATCCTGTCTTCAACTTAACTGGAACGACAGCTATACTAAATGAATGTGGCTTCTTCACGAACCACCCCTACTCAGCAACCATTGTAGTAACTCAGGATCACCATCTTCGATTCTACGAGTAGTCACCATCTAAACGATCGCTAAACAAACCCGCGAAAACAAAGAGACCAAAATCAAATGTGGAAAGAGGAAGGTCAAATCAGTGAAGACAAAAGAATATCGAAACCAAATTTGAACGAAAAGGTCCAATCGAACGGGATAGGTCAAAACAAACAGAAGCCTAATGTCTACCCATATCCTCACAGGTCATTCCTAAGGTTCAACAGGACGAAACCGAAGCTCTGATACCATAATTGTAACACCCCAACCCGACAAGGGTCCGAGTGTCACATTATGGGGTCAAATCAGAACATACATGCAAGCGGAAGACTTACAAAATAAAAACCAAGTCATGAAACCATGACTCCAAAATACAATCCCAAAAGATTACAGATACAAATGAAAAAACTGAAAATTTAAAATACAAAAGTCTAGAATCATAAGTCCACAAAAATAGGGTAACTCTAGGGTCAGTCTCTAACCGCTCCTACTCTCGACTCTCAATCCCAGCATCCCGCTAAAAATACTCGCCGCCAGAGAAAAGAAAGTGCGGCTGAGCTTAAAAATCCCAGTGAACAGATATAAACTATACAATAACAATATAATCAAAATGAGAAATGGATCAAATTATTTCAACACAAAGAAAGGAAAAGAGCATGTTGAGAACATGTCATACGAAACAGAATACGAAATGCAAATGAGACAAGTACTGAAATAGAGTGCATAACAAATATCATAGGATCGGAGTACATTGCCCAGGTGCCTAAGCATGCCACATGAATAGGCCACATAATCATATACAAATCATATACTGTCAAATCCAATGTTGTACATGGAGATGCAGACTCCAATGTACCAGAATATGATGGGGTATAGGAACACACACCGACCAATCACCAGATACAGATATAAATACAAATTCCCTAGGATGCATCAATAAGATCCCTGCAAAACATATCATAATGGCCCAAGAGATCTCATACCAATATAACAAAATGGGAACGCCGGGACTAATGACACCGCCCCAGATAGTGTCATGCCATCGGTGCCTCGATGACATGGCCATGGTACCTCCATGGCTAGGGATACAGACACAGAAGCTAGGCAATACAAGAGTAATGATATCATATCAAATCAATCATATCAAATACTGAACTGAAGCATATCATTTCGAATACTGAACTGAATCATATCATAATATATCATACCGAAGTCATAATGGGACGAATCATACCAAAGAGTCACAACATACGAATCAAATCAGAAAGCAAACAAAGGATCATTATAAGGGAATCATAGCAAGGGATCATATCAAAGGATCAGAATGTACAAGGTATCCCTACTGAAAAAGGAAAGAATATATGTACCTTAGCACCGCAAATCAAACACCCGAAAACACAGGCAATAAGCTAACCCCTCCTTCGCGGATCTACATAACAATGGTTTAAGTTTTAGAAAACTATTTCATATTCATCATTGTTCATATTAGGGTTTCATTCTATTTTTATAAACTTTCCATATTTAGCAAGTTTTCATAATTAGTAAATTTCACTGATTAGACAGCTTTCCGAATCAAGTAACTTTCCAATATTAGTAACTTTACGGGTAACATTCCGAATCAACCCATTTTAGGTTTACTTATGATAACAAGTTACGTTTAGAGCTTAGAATGTGTTTAATTCCAATTTAAAAGTCCAAGTTAAATTCTTACTAATTGTAGCCATTAAAGTTACATAATTAGGGTTTTCAATATTTTCAGAAATCTGCCAATGTTTTTAAGGTTATATTTCGACCCAATAGACACATTAAACAAGCTCAACAAAATTCAGCAAAAATCACAGATGTTCCTACATGTTTTAGGTTACTCCTAGAATTTTCGTAGATTTTATTATAGGGCAGAAGTGTGGGTAGAAAATCAAACCTCCTGACTTGTCCAGAAAGTATCTAGAAACAGAGACTACAAAAGTTTGAATATGATACACCCATTTAAACAACTCTAAAAATCCAACCAAAATTCCAAGGGTCACAATTATCCTAAATATCAAAACTGGAGAAGGAGAGGTCAATAATTCTTATGGTTTGTTCATGAAAAATCAAATACTCCAACCTAAAATTTTACTCAGCTTTCCCAGATTTGACACCTTAACTTGTAAAATATAAAAATCATAGCTACAGGTCTCCAATTGCAAACAAGGCTTACATATTCAGAATTTACATGAAAAGTACATACATTTAGGCTAAAGAATCACTCAAAAACATGCAAGAATCATCAAGTTAGACCCCTTTGAATTCAACCCAAATTCTGGACAGCATCATAATTTTGATTTTAAGAACAGCTAACCCTAACCAATTAAACCTCTAACACATCTCTAATTATGTTTTAATGATCAAATATACTTAATTATTGAGATTTTGATAAACCCTAATTCATCTTGTGAGTTACATAATTAATCATAGGAAATGAGGAGAAAAGATTGCTTACCCTATGCTTCGAAAATAAGAATTGATTTTTGGTTCCTTGAGTTTTCTTGAAAAACAACAATGGATTAACTTGGTGTAATCGGTAAGGTAACTTACATATCTTTTCGAGACCATTATATGAGCATTACGCTAAGATAACTTGGTGTAATCGGTGCAGCTAGGATATAAGGAAAATATTAGGATTAACCCCAAATTAGCCCATATGTGTACATTTGTGTGCGTTTATCGACTTGTCACATTGACTTGTCGACCTCCTGTGAAACCCTTTTTGTTGCACTCATTAATAGTGCGAGATACCCCTAGTAAACCCGTCTGAGCCATTCTTTTTTCATTTTGTTCACCAATTATATGTTGCTTCGTTACACCTATCGCCTAGCCTACCCTATAGTTTCTTTAAGTCCATGGTCCGGGCATTGTTGGTTAAATTTGGTTCCACTGATGAAAGTCGCGGGTTTCGAATAAAGGGTATTGTAAGAAAGTCGGGTTAGATAATAGTTGATCTCAAGTAGGGGATGCTTTTATATGTTCGTATTGTTTTTATTTTTTATTTTTTGTTTTATTATTTCGCAATGTATACATTGTCGTGCAATAAAATAAAAAAATATAAAAAAGGGAGAAAGAAAAAAGAATGCAAGCAAGAGTTTGTTTATAGTTGTTAGTAATATAAATCAGCTTATTTTTCGTGTAGTATTGTGGTAAGTATTCCCGCCTTGCACAGCTTATATAGTTTTGACATATCTGTTGTGATTTATTTTAACGGATTACACTTTTAGACCCGTACATTTCTATCTCACATTTCTATTTTAGTTTCAATTTGCACAATAAGGGCATTGTACATCTCAAGTGGGGGGAGGGGAGATAGAAATGATTGATTATATGGTTTTTGGTTTAAATATATGCTAAATTTACCCAAATTTTAAAATTTTTTATAGCACATACTTTTTTTTATTTATGATGAATGCCGAGTTAATGCATTTTACTTGCCTAGTTTATGGAGATTATGAGGCACTACACTTTATTTTATATGCATTGACTCGTGTATTAAAGACCCCTCGACTCTTGACTCTCGGATTTTGCTATGAGATTGAATGCGACTAGTGACGGGGCGATTGTAAACTTTAGGGAACTATTTGTTTCGTGTCTTTTTATTTACACCCATTAAAAGTTTTTCCTTCCTCCCTTATTGTCCTTTAATTTCATGCTTCGAGCTTAGGTGAGGAAGCGAGAATCATTGGTGTCTTGGACATGGATTTGGTCATGTATCATTGGTTTTATCCCCTTCGCCGTAGCACGCTAGTAATGACTTAAAGAATAACTCACCCCGTAAGCCTTTAGGTCGTGTCAACCCTTTGCCTTTTAGAATAGCTGCATCTATAGATTCTAGTGGTGGAGATTAGTATCTTTGCCAAGCCTATGATAGAATGCTCGCCATGACTGAGCAGTTGAGTGATCACCCAAAAACAATAAACACATAGATTCGTGAGAGATATAGTGTGATTTCAATTACTTTTTCGTGGGGTGCTCGGTTTGAAAATTTCTAGCTTAGGTAATTTTTGAACTCATATCTTCCAAGAAATCTAGGGAGATATCTTTTTAGAATTGATTAAAAAAAGTGTATTTGAGGGCAAGTAGAGTTTCGAGTGGGGGGATATTTGATAACATCAAATTAGCCTGATATTTTATATATTAAATTCCCGTGTTTATTGCCTTATTTATATTAATATGATATTTAATTCGTTCATATTCTTTCATATTTACATTTCAGGTTAATTAAGGCATTGGAGCGGAAAAGATATGAGAAAAGGCCAAAAAGTGCATAATCGTACTCAGAAGATATTTACGGCGTAAGGGCACAATTGACTTATTGACTTACGTCGTAACAATGGCCAAGGAATTTTTTTAAGTACCAAGAAAGTTACGCCGTAACAAAGTAATGGGTTACCGCGTAAAAACAGATGAAATGTTAACGAGAGTTCTACAATCGTAACCTATCTTTAGGTTACGTCGTAGTGACCAAGTGTGAAGGTTACGTCGTAAATTGCGATTTAGTTACGCCGTAGTAGTGGATATTCATGTGGATAATTCATGCGGAGAAAGACTTACGGCGTAAGTTATGTTGGACTTACACCGTAATTAATAACTTGGGTGCAAAGTGTTGAAATCCAGAGGCTGAAAGCTGCAAGTTGATATTATGGTTTATTAATTTCGAAGATTTGATGTAATAATAAGAAGAATGATGGAGGGCCTAATCCGTACAATTCCTAAATTCTCATATGAATAAAAACACTTTTATGTGTTTACCACCTATGGTGGAAAATGATAAAGTGTCACATGGACCGGACCTGAAACATGGCGCATGATCAGGGATTAAAGGTGGATAAGGGCCAAAGTTCATTATTATATATAGTGAGATATGCAATATGATTGAAGATATCTTTTGTGGGTCGTGGCTTTTAGGGGTAAATCTTTCGGGGTTTTACCCCGGTACTTAACTAGAGGATTTATATCATTTATTTTATACGATATGTAATTATTTCTTTACTTTCATTATTTAATTCAGTTTCATTATTTAGCAATAATAATTTTGATTCTGATTGATTGTTGATTTATTGATGATTATTGTGTTTAATCGATTCGTATTAATTGATTTTTTTATCGGTTGTTAATCGTTGATCTTTAATTTTTTGTTTATTTATTACTTTATATGTATGTGTTCTTTGCTTATTTTGAGACACCTTCGTTTTGGTAGCTTGGAAGTTTGGGTAGTATTTAGGAAGCTAAGAGAATTGACCATAAGACCCTAGTGAATCAGGTTGCTAGTAGTAGTAAGAATTGACCATAGGACGATCACTATCTTGCGTGCGAATTATACTAACGAGCACCTTCCAAACGGAAAAGCTTAAAAAGTTAGGGGAAACCTAAGATCCGACCGGCCGAGTTTCATTAAATAAGTCTTAGAACGTAGAGGCACTTAGTGACTCTTTCATTTCGTAAACCCACGAACTCTTGTAATTAGGTTACAGAATAGGACGTTATGCAAGATAGGACTAGATGAATTGACCAACTGAGTCTAGTGACTTAAACCTCATATATTGCGATAATAAACACCGGTGCTTAACGACTGAGAATAGTTTACCAAATGATCCTTGGTAACTCATAATTAACTTGGTGAGGAGTCTAGGATCATAGGGTAAACGAATTGACCAAAGGAGTCTATCATCTTTTACCACAATTTAATTCGTGAGTAGATGCGGTATAAGAATGAAATCATATCAATTATCATCCCAATTAGTTGTTTGCCATAGAACCATCCCATTAGATCACGTAGGATAACTTAAATATAGTCACCATCCCTTACCAAATTATAAACCCCTTTTACAAATTAAAATATCATTTCAATTAGACATCTAGAAATCACTAGTCGTTCCTGAGGACGACCTCGGACTTACCATCCACTCTCTACGTGCGATCGGGTACACTACCCGTTAGTATATGTGTAAATCAGTAGGTAGTCGAGTATTATAAATGTAAAACCTGATCTAGCATATCAGTGCACGATGATGTTTATTTAGAAAATATATATATAAATCCAATTTTGTAGGTTTACCTTTAATGTATGTTCGTATACTAAATTTTTTATGATTTAAGATCATTTGAGGATAAAACATTCTTTACATACCAAGGGATCAATTTTCACCTTCCATCTTGCTTCCATTTTTATTCGATCTAATTGATGAGATTAATCACAACAATTTAAAAACTCCACTTTCATCAATTTTTTTCCAAATATTAATATGTTTCAAAACGTTAATCGTTAAGTGAAACAAAATATACCATTAAGACAAACATTTAATTATCTTTCTATAGATAGGCACTTTGATATATTTTCGACATAATTTTTTTTTCGTGTTTTTCATATTTTATTTACATTTTTTTCTTTTTTTTCGTTACTGAAATTTGCATGAAAAAAATCAAATGTGATTAAACACTAATTTAAATATCACATGTGATATTAGTGTTAAATCACATATGATATTACACTAATATCATATGTGATTTAACACTAATATCATATGTGATTTAACAATAATATCATTCAAATTAGTGTTTAATCACATATGATTTTTTCATGCAAATCTCATATTTGAAAAAAAGACGAAAAACGTGAAAAAAATAAATTTTTTTCTTTTTTCGAAAGTATATCAAAGTGCCTGTTTATAGAAAAATAATTAAATGCTCGTCGCGATGGTGTAATTATTTTCGCATAACGATTAACGGTTTAAGAGATATTTAAATTATAAAAAATAGGTGAAATAATAAAATTATTTTAATCTTAACCATTGATTTTCTTTTTAGATGCATGGTGGGGATGGGTCCCTTGATATGTGAAAAAAAATTGATATGTAAAATAACTCTCCTAATTTTTTATAGTATTACGTAAGTATTGATATTATTATCCTACTAATGGATTAGATTTAATTTGTAAAAAATCACATTCTAAAAGATATCGACGAAGTTTAGAACTTATCACGTAATATGATTTAATATATAAAAGATATCGACGAAGATAACTAATGGTTTTTTCAACATTCTAAAACATGCATCTTATACTTGGAAACGATTCTGATGGAGCGAATTTCTTTTTATTATATTTCTGGCGGGTTAATGGTATTAATAAGTTGGTTTGTTTGTTTCTGATGCTTTGCGTTGCTAACGAAATAATTTAACTAGTAAAATACACCATCAAAAAACAACAATAGCATAAATACAAAATCTCAATATGTTTAACCGTTTCTAAATCGTTATCCGTTGAATGAATGGATTCTGATTTAAGACCATAGAAGTTTCTGTATGAACAATAAGTTGTTCATGCATTATATTTGTGACGGATTCAAAATGATACATGTGCATAATGTTGTTTGTTTAAAAAGTAGCTACAAATCCAAATTTGCATCTCTTACCTTTCATTTTATGTTCATATGCCAAATTTGTCATTTAAAGAATCCTTTGTGATTTTTTAAGAATTAAATCTAACCCAGTCCTTAGGATAATAATATCTATAATTACGCAAATATTATAAAAAAAATTAAAATTTTGACGTAAATGAAACTTAATAATTAGAGTGGGCGGATTATATTTTTCTTCAATCATGTTGATATATTATCTATTATATTTATTAACCCAAAACTAATCTAACAAAAATCAAACTGCCCATGCATGCAGTGCCGTAGCTGAGTTAGCAGAGGACCTGTGCAAAAAAATTTATGAGGTCTAAATAAATATGATAATGAAAATTTATCGTAATCATCTAGGTTTAAGTTTTAATGAGTTCTTCGTCACTCTAGACCTTTTTAAGAAGAGTTTAACATATATTTAGGTCATAATTTAATATATCGTTAACATTTTGAAGTTGAAAGTAAATTTGGAGGCTCTAAAATATAACAAAGGATATATATTTTGAGGCCCTTAAAATTTTGAGGCCCTGTGCGGTATAACACCTCGCACACTCTCGAATACGGCTCTGCGTGCATGCATAAGGATCTAAAACTTGTATAAAGATAAAAATAAAATAAATATTAAAGATGTAGACGACGTGATGCTCATTGTGTTCAATATTTAATTAATATTACATTGTTCTACCACTTGAATTTCCTCTATAAATACCTCCCAGTAAGTAAGTAAATCAGCCATACTCAACTCAAGTTATTATTGCTCCAAATTAGTATTACCATGGCTAAGCTTCACTCCTCCACCGGTATAGAGCTCGAATCCGTCTTCGTTCCACCGTCCTACAAGCCTCCCAGTGCAACTAAAACTTTGTTCCTCGCAGGCGCAGGTATTATTTCCACATTAAGGTCCTCAACTGATCATACATGCATGACGTACCATATATTTTGTCTCTTTCATATAGTTTTATTGTTAATGTTATATCTGGATTATTAATTGGAAATCATGCCAAAGGTGTAAGACATTTGGAAGTGCAAGGAACCATCCAGAAGGTTGCCGTGGCCGGATTGTACTTAGAAGAAAAAGCTTTTGAGGCACTTGCTATGAAGTGGAAAGGAAAAACTGACGTCGAGTTGATGGATTGCGACGAATTTTACAAGGATATATTTAATGGTAACCCTTCACTCAGTTTAAACCTTTCGTTCATCCATCATACATATTTTGGTTCAACAAATTTTGGTCCCTATCCAGATTGTGTTAGAGACAAAGAGATTGTCACTGAATAAAAATGCCTCAAACTAAGCATAGTTCAGATTGCTTAAGTCCTTAGGGTAAACCCTTCTTTTTTTATGAGTTTGACCTGACCACTTCATAGGTTTTTGTGTTTAGCAGAAATTGAACTTGACACCTGTCATATTTGGGTTTAATCCATCTAATAGCAAGATACTTTCCAAAATGCACGTATCACCCATGAACCGAAATAGAATGGTAGCAGAGATGATGGTGGTGGACGATGATCATAAACCTAGGCTAAGTTTACCTATATAGCAAGTAGTAGGTAAATTTGTCATGTTATTGACACAAAAATGTGAAGTTTGTTGCGGTATTCTTTTTGGGTTCATGTCTGATAATTGGGTTACATCCTCATATAATACTAACATCTTATTTAATTAGGTTACAAACCTTTAAGGGCCATTTTGGGGTCGGCTCGTGCAGGGCCGAATACCCAAGAGGGGGCCCTGGTCCTTCCAAAAGAGCAAGAACAGTTGAAATATGAATCATAAAACTCAGATTTTAGCTGACTTTCACATAACCAAACTATGTTAACAGGAACCTTGAGTCGATGGTAACCATCCTTCAATAGGCTTGGTTTCATTAAAAGCACTACATACTCTAAACACCATTTTTAATGGTTACTAAATTGCGATTAATGTGGCAGACTTCTTTCGGCTGTGAAAAATATTTATTACAAGAATAAGTCATCAGTTTCAGAGGCCGCATGTTTCATAATTAGTTGCATATTTTTAGTTTACATAAATGGTTGAGGCAGAATAAATTACGCAAAACTTACTACGACATGTATCATAGCTCTTAGGTTTAACTATAATTCTTTTTTGACCTTCAAAGAGATTGTATGTAATCATAGGTTAGATCGATTAATATACTTGAACTAGTCGTACATAGATGAGAAAATATAAATTTTAGCTCGCCAGTAAACACTAATGTCGTAAGAAATAACTTTTTAGACATGATATCTAAATGTATTCGATGACCAACATTATGCATCATTTTCCCAATTTTAAGCACATTAAGTTATGTTTACACCCTTTGTACAGGCCCCTTTGAGAAGCTTATTCGTACTACATTGTTGGTACCGGCAACGGGTAAGTTTTTCTCTGAATTAGGGGCACAAAAGATGGTTACGTTGTGGAAAGAAGAAGGAACCTACAATGATGCGGATGCTGCAACCATTGTCAAGTATCTTGAGTTTTTCAAAAATGAAAACTTAAAGCCAGGTGACACTGTCCTCTACACACATTTGCCCGATGGCTCAGCAACGGTTAGTACAGTTATATGTGTTGAACTATAAATTAAAAAGTAATAATAATTCACCAGTGTTTAATTTGTTTATATGTAGGTTGCTATTGCTAAAGATGGTATCATACCTGAAGCTCCAATCGGGGTGTTACAGACCACGAAATGGGGAAATACACAGCTCGACGGCATGATTGGGAAGAATGGTGTTTTCCCACAAGTGAGACAAAATGTCGCCTCAAGATTTACGGAATTGTTCAACTAAGGAACATGGTTTATAAGTGTAGAATAAGGATTTCAAGGGTCACCTTACAATCCATCATGAGTGATTTGTTTTAATGTATCTGTGTGCAATGTTTGTATTTTATTTGACAGTTATGAATTTGTAATCATTTGGCAAAACTAGATGTAAGCTATATGTTGTAAACAGTAAGCTCTAAACTGCAAAGCTGTTAACATTAGTTACAAGCTGTAACTTTTTTTTTTTCAATAAAAGTGATTGGTAAACTAGCTGGTAATTGTAATTATAAGCTGTTAACAGTAATTTTACGTTAACAGCTCTGAAATATTTTAAAAGCTTCATGATCAACTACAAAAAACTGCATACCAAATAGGCTCAAAATCTTCAAAAAACTAACACTAGATTGATTTTATAAATTTTTAACTTTAATTGAAACCAAAAATTCTTCCAAGACCCACGTTAAGTGTAACCTCTAATAGTGTTTTTCAGCAAAATAACATTAGCCGTAAGGGGTAGCTGTTTTTTCTGTAAATGCACTTAGTAACATAACTGTAACTACAATCATTTTGCTTAGAACGATGTAAAGAACATTGACATCTATCTATTTAAACTAATGAAAGAGTTTTTTTGCAAGCACTCTGTTAAGGGTCCGTTTGGTTTGTAGATGGGTTTAGGATTTTGATTTGGTTTAGGATTTGGATTTTGTTTTGGATTTGTGACAAAATAATATTTTAATTAATATTATAATTTAATTGTACTTAAATATTGTATTTTAACATTAGATATTAATGTGATGTGAGATAAAAAAAAAGTAGGCCTCATTGATTTTGTTAAAACCCGACCCCTTGATCTGGATTGGAAAAAGCTTGTCAAAAGGGTTTTAAAAATCAGACTTTAACAACCAAACAACAATTTTCTACTGTCAAGCCCAAATCCAACCCCCACGACCCCCAACCAAAAGAGCAAGAACAGTTGAAATATGAATCATAAAACTCAGATTTTAGCTGACTTTCACATAACCAAACTATGTTAACAGGAACCTTGAGTCGATGGTAACCATCCTTCAATAGGCTTGGTTTCATTAAAAGCACTACATACTCTAAACACCATTTTTAATGGTTACTAAATTGCGATTAATGTGGCAGACTTCTTTCGGCTGTGAAAAATATTTATTACAAGAATAAGTCATCAGTTTCAGAGGCCGCATGTTTCATAATTAGTTGCATATTTTTAGTTTACATAAATGGTTGAGGTAGAATAAATTACGCAAAACTTACAACGACATGTATCATAGCTCTTAGGTTTAACTATAATTCTTTTTTGACCTTCAAAGAGATTGTATGTAATCATAGGTTAGATCGATTAATATACTTGAACTAGTCGTACATAGATGAGAAAATATAAATTTTAGCTCGCCAGTAAACACTAATGTCGTAAGAAATACTCCGTAACTTTTTAGACATGATATCTAAATGTATTCGATGACCAACATCATCCATCATTTTCCCAATTTTAAGCACATTAAGTTATGTTTACACCCTTTGTACAGGCCCCTTTGAGAAGCTTATTCGTACTACATTGTTGGTACCGGCAACGGGTAAGTTTTTCTCTGAATTAGGGGCACAAAAGATGGTTACGTTGTGGAAAGAAGAAGGAACCTACAATGATGCGGATGCTGCAACCATTGTCAAGTATCTTGAGTTTTTCAAAGATGAAAACTTAAAGCCAGGTGACACTGTCCTCTACACACATTTGCCCGATGGCTCAGCAACGGTTAGTACAGTTATATGTGTTGAACTATAAATTAAAAAGTAATAATAATTCACCAGTGTTTAATTTGTTTATATGTAGGTTGCTATTGCTAAAGATGGTATCATACCTGAAGCTCCAATCGGGGTGTTACAGACCACGAAATGGGGACATACACAGCTCGACGGCATGATTGGGAAGAATGGTGTTTTCCCACAAGCGAGACAAAATGTCGCCTCAAGATTTACGGAATTGTTCAACTAAGGAACATGGTTCATAAGTGTAGAATAAGGATTTCAAGGGTCACCTTACAATCCATCATGAGTGATTTGTTTTAATGTATCTGTGTGCAATGTTTGTATTTTATTTGACAGTTATGAATTTGTGTTTAAATCATTTGGCAAAACTAGATGTAAGCTATATGTTGTAAACAGTAAGCTCTAAACTGCAAAGCTGTTAACATTAGTTACAAGTGAACTTTTTTTTTTCAATAAAAGTGATTGGTAAACTAGCTGGTAATTGTAATTATAAGTTGAATTTTACGCTAATGAAATATTTTAAAAGCTTCATGATCAACTACAAAAAACTGCATACCAAATAGGCTCAAAATCTTCTAAAAACTAACACTAGATTGATTTTATAAATTTTTAACGTTAATTGAAACCAAAAATTCTTCCAAGACCCACGTTAAGTGTAACCTCTAATAGTGTTTTTCAGAAAAATAACATTAGCCGTAAGGGGTAGCTGTTTTTCTGAAATGCACTTAGTAACATAACTGTAACTATAATCATTTTGCTTAGAACGATGTAAAGAACATTGACATCTATCTATTTAAACTAATGAAAGAGAGTTTTTTTGCAAGCACTCTGTTAAGGGTCCGTTTGGTTTGTAGATGGGTTTAGGATTTGGATTTGGTTTAGGATTTTGATTTTGTTTTGGATTTGTGACAAAATAATATTTTAATTAATATTATAATTTAATTGTACTTAAATATTGTATTTTAACATTAGATATTAATGTGATGTGAGATTAAAAAAAAATGTAGGCCTCATTGATTTTGTTAAAACCCGACCCCTTGATCTGGATTGGAAAAAGCTTGTCAAAAGGGTTTTAAAAATCAGACTTTAACAACCAAACAACAATTTTCTACTGTCAAGCCCAAATCCAACCCCAACGACCCCCAACCAAACGCACCCTAAAGTTTTTCTGAAAATATCTTTGCTTGAGAACTTGACATGTGGCAAAGAAAAGTGTTTGAATAAGTCATGATTTTAAATAAAGATATATTTGCACCCGGTTATAGAAGCATCTTTATTTCTTGACTTTAATTTGGTTTCAAGTTTCCTCATTAGATTTTTCAAATAAAATAGTTAATTATATATTTACTGTTCTTATCTTGACATTTCAAAAATTGAATTTTTTGTTATTTAACTTTAGACATAATAACTTATGTTTCTACTTTTGTAAGTTTTGTTTATTCTCCGAGTAAACTTTGAATCTCTTTATGCCTTTTGATTTATATTCTTCTATTTGTTACATGAACTTTCTTTGTTATATGCATGAACTTAGTAGGTGTTGTTTGTTATATGCATGAACTTTGTTTGTTATATGCATGAACTTAGAATGCAAGGTGTATCTTCACCACCTTACATCTCAGCGACACATCAGCTTTCTCCCTCCTCTCTCTCTTTCACTCATTTCCACTCACCTTTTTGTGGACAAAGCACTCACTTCTACTCATCTTAACTTTTTTTTTTTTACTTTACAAAACATAAAAACGTAACTAATGAAAATAAAAACGCGAACGTACGAAATTAAAACATTACGTAATCTTCGAAATTAAAATAGTACATAAACTACAATTATTAAAAACACAAACATACGAAAATTAAACATTACATAAACTTCAAAATGAAAACTAAAACTCGAAACCCCACTTCGCTTTGATCCCCGCTCTAGCCTCGTCCATGGCCCTGCGTGCCTCCCCGGTCAAGTGTTCATATGCCTACAAATAGAACATCATGTCTTTTTGTCTTGCTTTATACTCCTGCACTTCCACCTTCTTTTTTATTGCCATAAATTCAGCCCGTTCTTTCATCTTCATTTCTATGACACGTTCATTCTGTTGTGCCAACTCCGATATCATCATCTTCGCCAACGTCTCGTCACTCATAGTTCCCAGATGATGTCGTTGAGCGCACACCTTTCTTCTTCGCAGCTTCTGCTTTGTCCCTGCCCGTTGGTCGTTGAACTTCCTGCACATCATCCACCTCATTTTCTTGAGCTTCAGCATTCAAATTAATACTAGCATCCCCAGTTTCCGTGTTGAATGAACTAGACCCAAATGACTTGTATCTTTTGGATCTTTCTCTTGATTCCTTTGCTAAAAATTTTGGAGCTTCAACGTCATTCCATTTGTCACATTTTCTTAACACCTCCCAACAATGTTTGAGTATGAACTTGTAACCGTATTCAGCTTCAAAGTTTAGCATTGTCGTATTGTAGTAATCTTCGTCTCCTTTGTTTTCCATTTCCCACAAACCATATCGTACGTTCGGCGATCAATCTTTGTTTTGCTCTCTATATACGCCTTTACGTCAGTCCAAAATCCATTCTCTTTCCTCGTGTTACCTTTGGCACTATCTTCAGAAACATGAATCCAACCTTTGCACAACGCAATTTCTTCGTCTTGGGTCCATGGAATCATTCGGGGTTACTCCTCGGTTTGAGCAGTCCTAGTATTGCGTCTTCTCGACACCTTTTTGGCTGGTGCCGGTTCCGGGGCCAATTCTTCAACGGGAGATTCTTCACGAGTCCGGTTTTGATAAACTTCTTCTCCAAAAAAAGGTTCGTACATTTCCTCATTTGGAAAGGAAGAAATAGGAGACATGGTTTGTTGTGTATGAGGTTGTGATGACGAACCACCCCTTTGTGTTTGTGACAAGTAGTTTGGGTTATCAAATGGGAACGTGTTTTGTTGTGAAAATTGACTAAAAGCGTTTTGTTGTTGTTGTGTGTATTGGCTAAAAGCTTGTTGTTATTGATGTTGTTGTGGTGGTTGTTGTTGTTGTGGATATGGGTTACGGTATGATTCGTTTTGGTATACTTGGTTATAGATTGATTGTGCTCGAAAGTTGATTTGTTAGTTTAGCGAAGGAGTATTTCCTAAATTGAAGGTTCCTTCGGGTGTCGGTGGATTGCTTCGGGGATTTCTTTCTCAAAAACGATTGGGGTTTTGTGGTGTTTTTTCTTGAGACATCGTTTTTTAAAGAGATCTATTTAAACAAATAAAAGAGAGTTTTTTTGCAAGCACCTTATTAAAGTTTTTCTAAAAATATCTTTCCTTGAGAACTTGACATGTGGCAAAGAATATTGTTTGAATAAGTCATGATTTTAGATAAAGATATATTTGCACCCGGTTATAAAAGCATCTTTATTCCTTGACTTTAATTTGGTTTCAAGTTTCCTCATTAGATTTTTCAAATATAATAGTTAATTGTATATTTACTGTTCTTATCTTGACATTTCAAAAATTGAATTTTTTGTTATTTAACTTTAGACATAATAACTTATGTTTCTACTTTTGTAAGTTTTGTTTCATTCTCCAACTAAACTTTGAATCTCTTTATGCCTTTTGATTTATATTCTTCTATTTGTTACATGAACTTTCTTTGTTATATGCATGAACTTAGTAGGTGTTGTTTGTCATATGCATGAACTTTGTTTGTTATATGCATGAACTTAGAATGCAAGGTGTATCTTCACCACCTTACATCTCAGCGACACATCAGTTTTCTCTCTCCTCTCTCTCTTCCACTCATTTCCACTCACCTTTTTGTGGACAAGGCACTCACTTCTACTCACCTTAACTTTTTTTTTTTACTTTATAAAACATAAAAATGTAACTAATGAAAATAAAAACGCGAACGTACGAAATTAAAACATTACGTAATCTTCGAAATTAAAATAGTACATAAACTACAATTATTAAAAACACAAACATACGAAAATTAAACATTACATAAACTTCAAAATGAAAACTAAAACTCGAAACCCCACTTCGCTTTGATCCCCGCTCTAGCCTCGTCCATGGCTCTGCGTGCCTCCCTGGTCAAGTGTTCATATGGCTACAAATAGAACATCATGTCTTTTTGTCTTGCTTTATACTCCTGCACTTTCACCTTCTTTTTTATTGTCATAAATTCAGCCCGTTCTTTCATCTTCATTTCTATGACATGTTCATTCTGTTGTGCCAACGCCGATATCATCATCTTCGCCAACGTCTCGTCACTCATAGTTCCCAGACGATGTTGTTGAGCGCACACCTTTCTTCTTCGCAGCTTTTGCTTTGTCCCTGCCCGTTGGTCGTTGAACTTCCTGCACATCATCCACCTCGTTTTCTTGAGCTTCAACATTCAAATTAGGGAAAATGACAAAAAAATGCATCGAACTTGACACTTGTTGTCATTGTGTGTAGCCAACTATTTTTTTTTCATTGTAACACAAACCTTTTGAATTTTTGTCATTGTATGTAGCCAGTTAGGTGAATTTGTGTTATTGTATGTACCCAGTCAGCTTAGCGTTACATCGTTAGTCCTTTTATATTAACGGTCGTTAGTAAATAACTTAAAATTTCGTTCTCTTACGTTTTTATTCGTTTTCATCCGTTATTATACGTTTTTGTCCGTTTTTATACTTTTTCGTCCGTTGCTTTTTCCCGTTTTTTACGTTTCCGTTTTCTTACATTCTCATCCGTTTTTACGTTTTCGTCCGCTTTTATACGTTTTCATTCGCTTTTATACGTTTTAGTCCGTTTTTATAAGTTTTCATCCGTTTTTATATGTTTTCGTCCGTTTTCATCTGTTTTTATACGTTTTCAATCGTTTTTTATCCGTTTTTTATTTTTTCGTCCGTTTTTATACGTTTTGGTCAGTTTTTAAATGTCTTCGTCGAGTTTCTAACGTTTTCGTTGTTTTTATATGTTTTCGTCTGTTTTTATCTGTTTTATACATTTTCGTCTTTTTTTTAAGTTTTCATCTGTTTTCTTACACCTTCATCCATTTTATACGTTTTTGTCCGTATTCTTAAGTTTTATACATTTTCGTCCGAAAAAGTAAGAAAATAAACGAAAAGTAAGAAAACCAACGAAAGCGTATAAAAAAAGATGAAAATGTTAGAAAACAGACAAAAACTTTAAAAATACAGACGAAAATGTATAAAAACAGTTGAAAAAGTAAGAAAATGGATGAAAAACGTATAAATACGAATGAAAACGTAAAAAACGGACAAAACGCATAAAAACGGATGAAAACGTAAGAAAACAGACTAAAACGTATAAATATGGATGAAAACGAGCAAAAACGTGTAAAAACGGATGAAAACGTATAAAAACGGACTAAAACATAAGAAAACGTACGAAAACGTAAGTAAACAAACGAAAATGTAAAAAACGGATGAAAGCATTGGACCAAAATGTATAAAACGGACGAAAAAGTATAAAAACGGACGAAAACGTATAATAACGGACTAAAACGTAAGAAAACGTAGGAAAACGTAAGTAAACAAACGAAAATGTAAAAAACGGATGAAAGCATTGGACCAAAATGTATAAAACGGACGAAAAAGTATAAAAACGGACGAAAACGTATAATAACGGATGAAAACGAATAAAAACGTAAGAGAACGAAATTTTAAGTTATTTACTAACGACCGTTAATATAAAAGGACTAACGATGTAACGCTAAGCCAGACTGGGTACATACAATAACACAAATTCACCTAACTGGCTACATATAATGACAAAAATTCAAAAGGTTTGTGTTACAATGAAAAAAAAATAGTTGGCTACACACAATGATAACAAGTGTCAAGTTCGATGCATTTTTTTGTCACTTTCCCTTCAAATTAATACTAGCATCCCCAGTTTCCGTGTTGAATGAACTAGACCCAAATTACTTGTATCTTTTGGATCTTTCTCTTGATTCCTTTGCTAAAATTTTTGGAGCTTCAACGTCATTCCATTTGTCACATTTTCTTAACACCTCCCAACAATGTTTGAGTGTGAACTTGTAACCGTATTCAGCTTCAAAGTTTAGCATTGTCGTATTGAAGTAATCTTCGCCTCCTTTGTTTTCCATTTCCCACAAACCATATCGTACGTTCGGCGATCAATCTTTGTTTTGCTCTCTATGTACGCCTTTACGTCAGTCCAAAATCCATTCTCTTTCCTCGTGTTACCTTTGGCACTATCTTCAGAAACATGAATCCAACCTTTGCACAACGCAATTTCTTCGTCTTGGGTCCATGGAATCACTCGGGGTTGCTCCTTGGTTTAAGCAGTCCTAGTATTGCGTCTTCTCGACACCTTTTTGGCTGGTGTCGGTTCCGGGGCCAATTCTTCGACGGGATATTCTTCACGAGTCCGGTTTTGATAAAATTCTTCTCCAAAAAAGGTTCGTACATTTCTTCATTTGGAAAGAAAGAAATAGGAGACATGGTTTGTTGTGTATGAGGTTGTGATGACGAACCGCCCCTTTGTGTTTGTGACAAGTAGTTTGGGTTATCAAATGGGAACGTGTTTTGTTGTGAAAATTGACTAAAAGCGTTTTGTTGTTGTTGTTGTGCGTATTGTTGTTGATGTTGTTGTGGTGGTTGTTGTTGTTGTGGATATGGGTTACGGTATGGTTCATTTTGGCATGCTTGGTTATAGATTGATTGTGCTCGAAAGTTGATTTGTTGGTTTGGCGAAGGAGTATTTCCTAAATTGAAGGTTCCTTCGGGTGTCGGTTGATTGCTTCGGGGATTTCTTCCTCGAAAACGATTGGTGTTTTGTGGTGTTTTTTCTTGAGACATGATTTTTTAAAGAAATATGTAGTTATAAAGTGTAGTATGTGTTTTAAAAAATATATTTGGTGGATATTTATAAGGGAAAAATGGGGTAGTAGGGATTTTTTTTATACAATCAAACGGTAACATTCTCAACTACGTGAATTGGTCACCTTAAATTGCCTAGGATACCAAGACTCACGCGTGAGTTGTGTTTGTGTGCAAGGTGACTCGCGAGTGAGTAGGACTTAAGGTGAGTCGTTTTATCCCCTTACCGTCTAGCCTTATCTTGATATTTAAAATTTTGATTTTTGTTATTGATGCGCCTACAAAGCGCGTTCGGGGTCAAAAGAACTTCCTTTTCATTGAGCAAGTTTTTCAACACCCTAGGTAGTGAACCTAATCGTTGTAGTGTAGTATTGGGTAAGCCTCAGGTATTGATATCGTTCTCTAGAGGAATATGAATGCTAGCAAGAAGTGTATTACGCTAAGGTGGGGTTGAGGATGATTCTTTTTTATCTTTTATTGGTTTTTTAGAAAGCTAAGAGTAAAATCTCGGGGCAATTGGTTTGGGGGTGGTACTTCTACCGATTACTTCTACTATTCTAATTATCTAATTCTACGTGTAGCTATGTCTATTTGATTGTGTGCTCGTATGATGATTAAAAATGTGTTTACCTAGATACTATTACTCCCTAGTTATCTTTTATTGTTGTTTGAATTGTCACGTCCTTATTCTTAACGCGTTGTGTTTTCTAATGTCGTAGGGTGTGCCTATGCCCTAATTCTTTGAGAATACCTTTAGGTTATTGCCTACAAAATCCGCTAGATTAATCATAAACTAACTTTAAGGTTATCGTTGGATGTTTAGACTACGAAATCCGCTAAGTGATTCATAAACTAATGTTCACAAAGATTACTCAAGCATTTAAACACAATGATAGCCTAGTTGCACTCCTAAGCCAATTACAATTAAGAGAAGAGACAACCAATCAATAATTAACAACTAGGTTTCATAGATCTAAGCAAACACACAAGAAATTTAGCTAGACATGTTAAACAAGCAAGCATACACACATTCAATGGAAGACATAATGATACTAATGGATTAAAACACTTATCTTGATGTGTAAAATAGGGTTTGGGACCCTAAGATACTGTCCAAGTCAGACTACAAACGTTTAGGGTTTTTACTCCAAAAGTCTACCTCCCTAAATGCAGAAAAATCTAATTCTATATATAGATTTACACATGCAACGGCGTCGCCTTATAGGTGGGACGCCGTCAGATCGCCGTCATTAGGGTTTTCGTCTTGGCCAAGTTATCGATGGGACGGCGTCACGTTGTAGTTGTGACGTCGTCGGGCTTCAAGTGGGACGTCGTCTTGGTTCTGGATCTGGGCCGTCTGAGATGAAAAGTCTTAGCGACGCCCTTCTTCTTCAAAGCCTGACGCTGTCAGCTGTTAGGAGCAAAAAATCCACTGAGCCGTCAGGTGTATTATTTATCAAATCCGTATAGAGTGACGGCGTCGCCCTTTGATTGGGACGCCGTCAGGTTCAGTTTTAGCAGCTTGAGTGGCTTCGATCTTGACTTTGCCATTTTATTCATGTATTTACTCCTTTTCATCCAAATAAGCATCATTCTAACATTTTGCTTCCAAGAGACCTAAAAAGTGAAAATGAACGAAATTAAGCAAAGAACGGATATAAAAGTGGTCGATTAAAGGCTTAAATGACCCTTTAAAAGTGTACGTTTTAAATCCTTATCAGACATATACTCTCCGAATTGAGCTGACAAGTTACTTCCCCCGGTACTCGGCGTGGTCTCGGATTTGGCTTTTTTCCCGGGACGCTGTTTGTCGGCCGATCGTGCTCTTGCATCATGACCGAATAACGCCTCGTGGCCTTTTCCGGGGACATCATCGGTTAAATCAAGCGGTTCCGGCGCATCTTATTTTGCATGAATCTTCAAAATACCACGTATCCTCTTGGGTAAACGAGGCTCCTTTATGCTCATCATTGTACATCTGTCTAGCCCGTCTCAACATATCCACTTCATTTTCCCCACTTTTTGTTGTACGTTGTGCCCATTTGAAGACCGCACTGAACTTTTGGAAATTCGCGTTCAACGTATACCACATGCTTGTTAACATATCCTTGTTGCGTAGTTGAAAATTTTCCTTATTAAACTCGTTCATAACCTGATACCAAAACGTGTTGCCCGGTTGTGCAATTCTGACATTTTCATCCTCGGAAACGGCAACGTAACACTTTGCAAGTAGTTTTCCTCTTTTGGTTGCCAACGTAATGTAGTCTCGGTTACGTCCGGATTTCTATCGGAATAGGGTTTGGGATCTTTGGATTTTTTTCCTTTCATTTACCTCGACTTTTGGGCTTTTTGAGGGAGACGTAGGGTTTTGGGATTCTTCTTGTGTTTCGAATTGTGTACGTGAGGATTGGGTTTGCGGTTGTGATTGTTGTTCGAATTGTAGAGAAATTGGAGTTTAGCATTTGTTGACTTCGTTGCTACATAAGAAATTGTTGACGTTGTAGGTAAAGTTCCTCGGAAGTCAAGCCGAGTGGGTTAGGGAAAGGGGTTGAAGAAGACCCGCGTTCGGGTTTGAAGAGAAAGATCCGCGTTCAAGTTAGTAACACCGAGGAGGTTCAAGAAACTCTCGTTAGGGAATCCCGACATTTTTTTTTTGTTTGACAATGAAAGTATATGAATTTGAGTTTGAGTTGTGAATTGTGGGGTATTTATATTGAGTTATTAAAGGTTTTGAGATTTTATTTTTATTATTTTTTATTTTTTATTACTTTTTTAATAAACTAGCCGTTACGTAACGTGTTGTGATTTTTTTTTTTAATTTGAATTTGAAATCCACTCATAGCCATTTTGGGAGGTAAAGTGATTTTTTTGTCCATTTATGCGTTCCACAACACATTGTGGTGGTAACTTGGAGCTCAACGTGAGCCATAACGCCGTGAACATGGTATGGTAATGCAACCATAACGTTGGCCACGTCACCATAACGCCGGATCTACCATTATTATACCGTGCCCCCTAATAACTTAGGGGGTGTTTGTTTTTTTTAAAAACCTCTTAACAGCCTCTGAATCTGAACCGTTCAGACGCGGTCAGACATTTTGGCCGTTCAGACCGTTTGTTTTTTCTTTCCCGTTCAGACGCAGTCAGAGGCAATAAGATCTTAATGGTCTAGACTTGAGAGGGGTGTCTTAATGCCTCTTGTTGCCTCTTGCTGACACAAAAATAACTAAAAAAAAAAAAATAGTACGAGCAAGCAAATGTGCGGTTCAAACATGAGTTTTTTTTTCCCGTTCAGATGCCGTCAGATTCAGACATTTACGCCTCAGATTCAGATTCAGATGTGCGGTTCAGATTCAGATTCAGAACCTCTTAAAAAACAAACACCACCTTAGTTTGAGTAACTTATCTATTCAACTATTTACATGTCAATAAATAACAAATCAACCGATCATTACCTTTCATTTAGCTTTCATCCATTTTTCACATTTTATTAAAAACAACAAATTTTGCAAACAGTAAATCTTCAAACTATGAAAAATACACCATCACTATGAGAATTAAATTATCTTTCTATAAATATGCACTTCTATATGCTTTCGACGAACTTTTTTTTCGCCAAGAAAAAACACATGTGATTTGTTGCTTTTCTGATTTGTTCAATTTTCGCCCAGAAAATCACTTGTGATTTGTTATTTTTCTGATTTGTAAAATCACTTGGCATGTGATTTTTCTGGGCGGAAATTTTAATAAAAAAATTTGTCGAATTTATATAGAAGTGTATATCTATAAAAAGATAATATAATTCTCGTCGTAATGGTACAATTAATTTCGCGTAATGATTTGTTTGCGAGATATTTTAATTTAAAAAAAAAATGAATTTTTTATTTAATGAAAAAATAGATGACTTGAGATTGTATGATAAATATCGCTCCCTGTAAAACTTTTATTATGTCAATATCTATAATAACCAATAATTTAAATAAGCGTGACAACATATCTTCCCTCGATATCACTCTAACAATATTCTACTTTCAACAATCTTTTTTATAAAAAAAAAAAAAAAAAATTTTACTAGCTCTCTTACCAGAAGAGTAGCAGACGTTTTAATTGTTTGTTTTTTCATCACCAGTCAGACATGAGCTAATATGTCTAACTCGGTAAGAGGTGGCGAAAAGATCTTACTACCTCTTATTAACACGGAAT
Organism: Chrysanthemum makinoi; assembly: GCA_910596185.1. NCBI lineage: Eukaryota > Viridiplantae > Streptophyta > Magnoliopsida > Asterales > Asteraceae > Chrysanthemum > Chrysanthemum makinoi. The sequence continues at coordinate 308,912,427 of OU343223.1, read as the reverse complement.
AACACCCCTTCAACTCATTCATCTTCAAAACCCTTCAACCCATTCATCTTCAAATTATGCAAAGCTAGATTTTAGATTATTTGATATTAGTTAAGTTACTTAACTGTTGTTTCATAGCGTTAAGCTTATGTTTTATTTTAAGACGATTTATGTAATAGTTTTTATTATGTTAAATTTTGGATATGTATTAAGATAATTTATTTAATGATTTATAATTGTGTTAAATATATGATAAAAATGTTTTGTTTCAAGTTTACACTATCTACTTATTAATCGTATTTGCAATAGTTTAATATATACTTAAAAAAGAGAAAATTAAAACCATTCAGATAATTAAAAAAAAAACAAACAACACTTTTTCATTCAGATTCACACATTATAGCCACCAGATTCAGATGCGAAACATTTTAATCAAACAAACACACCCTATGCGAAACATCTTAATCAAACAAACACACCCTAACTCGTATATATTATCAACATTTATAAGTTACAATTTTATCAAACAAATTGTTTTAATTCCGCTACAATGCGAGGGTAATGAAAACCTTGTTACAATACATACTCATTAACATGTATCAACTATAAGAATCACGAGTCAATAGTCAGTCGGTCGACTTTCTTGTAGCTTATAATAGGTCTATGTGGGATGAATAGGTGATTAATTGAATTGGCGTTTCCAACAAGTTTTGGATATTTCCGGTAAAATTTGCCTTCAAAAACATCTGTAATAGATCTAAACGATGAATATAAGTAATTAAACCAAGTTTCCGACAAGTTTATGGTATTTAAGGCAAGATTTGCAGATTTCCGACTAGTTTGACCACCGTTGACATTTTTTTTAACCGATTTGGACAAATCAAAAAAGTTGGCGGCCGATTAGCACCTAGATGGCGATTAATCGGCGTTTTTGGCTTTTTTTTTTCAACAGTTGCAAGTATCCCTATAAAACTCATCTTTATTCTTGTGAATTGGCATTCTGGGAATGACAGTAGTTGACATATAAATACTTTCCAGTACTATTACAAAATCCAAGCCTACATTGAAATACAGTAACAAGATGCAAATACAACTTATGTATCCTTTACACAATGATCGAACAAATCGACCATCTGTGTCACCGTGTGGTTCGGAGCAATCACTGGGAAGGCCTCCAATGCATGCCAAAAGTTAGACGATGCTTAGTTCCCACAAAAAGTTAACCTTTTTACATAAAAACGACATCTTTTAGATACCCGATATGTCACCTAGGTGCATATGCAAAATATTGAGACGACGTTATAGTTCCTAATAAAATGTCGGGGAATGCTAGAACCACATAAACAATCCACAAAAAGAATTCACATGCTGATGTGGCAGAGGCTGATTGGTTTATTTTGGTACACTTTCTCTCTCTTCTCTATGATTAGACCAATCAGGCCCTGCCACATCAGCGTGTGGATTCTTTTTGTGAATTATTTATGTGGATCTAGCATTCCTCTAAAATGTCACCTTTCTACAGAAAAACTCATACTTTTTGAGTACCATATATGTCACCAAGGTGCATTAGCCTCTTTATGAAAGATTGTGTCAAGCTTCTGGCCTTTTAGCTTCAGAGTTTCAATTTCAAAGATCAAGATTCTTGATCACCCTTCTCAAGTCATTCAGTTTTTCTTTGATTATTTTCATCTCTTCTGCTTTCACTTGTTCGTTCCTCTTTGCTTCCAAGAGCTCGTTTGATTCAAACAATAGTCCCTTAAGCTTACGATCCGGCTCTTAAAACCCAACTTTCATGCCTATCTCTTCAAAGGCCTTTAAGGTTTTATCCCATGTTTCAATATCGTCACGAGTAATGGTGACTTTACAAGCTCTGATGGCGTCAGCAATGGTTACAGTTTCAAGGATTATCCCAACCGCTAGTTTAACATTGAAACTCTTGAGGAGGTTTTCGTGAAGATATGTCATTTGACTATAACATAAATCATAGTATTTGATCTGAAAGTGTTTTGGTATTTCTGAATCTATGACTAAAGTATCCACGACGATATTGAAATCGTCGATACCCTTTATATCCTTGAACTCAATAACGGATTGTGAGAATCTGAGTCCTTCAGAAACTGGTGCATCTGCACACTCACTGTCGTCTAGTGATTGATCATACACTACTAAATCATTCTCTTCAACATTTTCTTGATGCAAATCTATATCCATATCTACGGCTTTCTGACAATTCACCGAGCTCTTTTTCTTTTTACCTTCAAATTATCAAGACTTTCATGAACATTCTTAAAGAATCATAATCTGGAAGAAATTAAAATAAGTATTTGTATTGACTACTTGAATAACACATTAAGCGTAGTAAAAAAACGAAATCGAACATTAAAAGAATTAAAAAGAACACATAACAAAAATTTACCTTCAAAAGTGTGCTTAGATGTATAAGCAAATAATTTAAATATTTAAACATCCTGATTATTACTGCCACTAAAAAAAAAAAAAAAAAAAAAAGGCGTATATTTTAAAGAGTCGTCAAGACAATTAATCATTTAATTAATATGTTATATATGTTACACAATCTTAAATTTGTCCAAGTCTATAGAAAGCTTAATAAGCAGACCAAAACAAGTATATTGATTATAAGAAAATAATTCATGTTAAACATGCTTAAAAATCCACAATGTTAATAAATTTGACATTTAGAATTAAAAAAATGTCAACGAATAAAAAACATATATAAGTGAATAAACTATGATGAGATGTTTATTATGAATACTATAAAGATATGTATCTTAGCATTGGAGTTAATGATTGATATTAATTCATTCATAAACATGATTTTTTTTTAGCATATGCAAAGATTGTATTGATTTGATGAAATAATAGAAGTGTCTCACACCAAAGAATCTCGACTTCTCTTAACCCTTCAACCCCATATTAAATGATCAGAATAGCTAACAATAAAAACTAATCTATTTGATTTCTTTAAAAAAAAAAAAAAAAAAAAAGAGATACTAAGTGTTCATTTTGTTGCGTACATTATAAACTTCTTCCTACCAAGTGTTGACGAATGAGGTTATCGCTATTTATGTTATCGGGCATGGTGATTTTTATTAGATGTATATGGCTTAATCGACATATTTCCGTTATAATATTTAGTCAATTTTTTTTGCAATCTTTTGCATTTCTAAAATATGTATATGGCTTACTCATATTCTTTTTTCTCCATTACTAAATTTGTTGTGATGACTATTTTACGCCTACACCTATTTGATATTTATATTATTTCCACTTCAACCATTTAATATGAAGATATAGTTAGACTTTCTTTTTCCTATACTAATCACATCCAATTACACTTTTTTCACATTATGATTACTTTATTCACATAATAGAAACAAAAACACAATAGCCTATCTGACTCAATTAAAAATAAAACCTTAATGCCCCATAATCAAACTGGACCCACAAGTCAATAAGATACCAAAAATCAAACACAACATTGGTGCAACAGGCTCATTTTATTATTTTGCATGTCAACATGTTTATGCCTACTATTATATATGCTTTTGTATGCCTACTTTGTTGCAGGAGTGTATATGGAAATAATAGAAAGAGCTCATATGCCAAAGAAGTTATGGGAAAGAATTAATTAAGTTGCTACACAATTATGAACAGCCGCCCAAAATTATCGACCAAAATCTGGTATACAAGCTTCTTAGCTTCCTCAGAATATAACATGGAGGTACTCGAATTTCAAAATGTAATAAGTAATATGTATATTGTAATATGAATTAACAGATGTACTGGCCAGAGTTCCTCGTGCATAAGGCAAAACAACGGTTAACTAAAATGACACAGATCAACATGCTTACATGAGAACCACACTAAAAGCAAACCATTGCAAATGACAGTTTTATTTATAAAAAGATAAACTAAGGAAACGAAGACATTGTTTATATATCTAGTTAAACAAGAAAAAAACGATATGGATACTTAAAAAGCAAAAACATAAACTCTATTCTTCATCAGTGTCAGTTTCATCAACGGAGGATGCGGAGCACGATTAGGAGGGGGATGAAGCTGTAAAAAAACAATAAAAACGACAAATCAAGAACAAGAAAAAGATCGAACCAACCAACCTCGAATGTAAAGATATGCGAATGTGAAACCAACCTCAAGATCATCGTCAATATTCTTTTCATTTTTCATTGCCATGTCTATGATAATGAAAGTAAACAAGATGCACTAAATCAATACATTAGTGTTCTTTATATAGGCATTTGGAAAATCTTTGACATATATAATATTTGATTTGAAGTTGAAGTTTAAATTGAAAAGATGAAAGCAATTTTCCCGCCATGTGTTTATTTAATGTTCAGCCGATTACAAGCTATTAGTTTCCTTCACTCAATATATACTCTTTAATAGTTTTAATACTTTCTTTGCAAAGGTCATATTCCTTTATTATACTCTCTTTAATAGTTTTAATACTTTCCTTACTTTCTTTTGCATGTGGGTTTGACGCAGAGTTTTCATGCCAACATTCCAAAATTGCAACAATACAAATGCTTTTAACATTACAACTGCATGCATTGGTACATTTGACTTTTAATATTGAAATCGGTGTTTTAATATTGAGATACTTTCCATGCAGACATGAGAGTTGATATCATTGTTTTAATATTGAAATCGTTTCCATGCAAGACGCAATTGGAGAAGACGTTTGACCCTTTTAATATTGAAATATAGACTTATCTATACTACTTATAATAGAGGGATGACCCTCTTTCCTATTTATGAGTTTAAGATTTCCAAAATGAGAATTTAAGCGAATACTACTTATAAAGCATAATGTACAACTATGTATAGCACAATTGATTTTAATCAAATACTATTTCTTACATACATACAATTAATACACCTCATCACAAATATATACAAATATCTAAGCACAATGTACAAATACAAATAAAACAAAAAACACACTATTCAATATATACAATTAATACACAATTTAATTCACCCTTTCACCAAAATATACAACTCTTTAACCACAATGTACAATCTAATTAAGCTTCTAAAACATAAATCTGAAATCAAGTAGCTCAAAATAAAATAACATTTGTTTTCTGAAAAATTTAGTCACATGGTACCCGCCGCCGCATCGCGCGGGTACGCTGTTATATATAGAAAAGATCAGACGTTTTAAAAGGTTTGACCCTTTTAAAGACGTTTTGAAATCGTTTCCATTCAAGATATAAAGACGTTTGACACTTTGACCCTTTTCATATTGAATTCAATTTTTATTTTTGATATTTTAAAAGGTTTCAAAAAATTTGACTTTCAATATTCAATATTCAAGTTTTCATTTTTTTCCCCTAGACCATTTTTGCATTTTATGTAGTAGAGATACATGTCTAAGTATATTATATTTTGAATTTTCCATAATAGTTAAGCTTTTCGTGATTTACGGGCCTCATTAATAGTTTCGCACCGGGCTACCCAAATCAATGGGACAACACTGCCAAAATATTTAAACGTACTTCGGTACTTATTTAATTATTAATTATATTATTTTCACCAAATTATTTGAGCGCATGAAACATAAAACTTGATTAGTATGATAACAGAAAAACATGGAGTAGTGAGAACATCTAAAAACGAAGAACATAATTAAATAACACATTGACGGATATAAACTTCAATAGAATTGGTTCAAATACACGTTTAAAGCAATAAAATTGTGAATTTACTTGAGGTTAATGAAACTCGTCACAAGTTGATCAAAATCTGTAGAATCGTTTAAGTACAAAAACGTGATTAAATAATTTGATAGTCACCCAAAAAACCAACAAAAAAGAAGAGAAATGCAAATTAAAAACAAATGAAGAAGATTAATTTTGATGAATGAATAATAAAAATGAATGTAATGAATATTAGAAGATTAATAAAAATGAATGAAGGAATTATAAATTAGGGTGAGCACAAAAATCGATAAATCAAAAAAGTCGAACCGAAAAAATTGTCTCAATTGACAAACCGATGGTGGTGGTTTTAAATTTTTGATTTTTATAAAAACCGCCTCGCCCCACATTTATATATATATTTTATATAATTTAATCCATATAAGAGATTTGATATTTAATTTAGAAGATTTGAGTATTCAATATTATTTAAAAAAGCAATATGTTTGTTTATTATTTAAATACTCAAATTTGATCCATTTACAGATATTATATATTTGTTTTCGAATAATAGTGTTCTTTGAATGATTTTGCAGATGAAAAACACAAAACATGCATTTCGTATTTTAGATTCTTGTTTGGCTGTTTCGTAGTGTTAGATTGTTGGATATTATGCTACTGTTGTTGATATTTGTTGAAATACTTCTGCTTAAAACCTTGAACTCGGTAACTTTATATAAAATGAAAACTTGCTTCTTGTCAAGTAAGAAACAACCGAAACCAAATTGATTCAATGTAGAAAAACTAAAAACCAAAACCGAGAAATCAAAACAAAACGGTTTGTAGTTTTCGAAAATCAAAATATACGATTCGGTTTTAGGTTTTAGCGTAAAATCGTCTCACCCCGCCCCATGCTCCCCTCTAATAAATAATGTAAAACACCAACTAAAATAAAATATAGAACTAAAACCTTTAATTATACGAGTACATGTTAACAAACACAAACTAAAACAAAGGACAAAACGTACTAAAATTAGAAGATATTTGTTTTATAATCAAGTTCAAATATATCAATACATATGTCGTATTATCACATTAGTCTAAGGGTATATTTTATTAAGTGATCAGCAACTATATTCTTCATTTGAATTTGACACACATTTAAAAATCATATATGACCATGATCTATTAAATTAATAACGATTTTAAATCTATTAAAAAAAAAATTGTGGTGTTGTTATAACAAAGTAATACATTTATAGTGACAATAGTTGTTATAACAAAGTAATAATGAACAAACTTAATAATTATCTAAAAAACACTTCATTCAAACGCTTATATGAGTCATAACACATAGATGTTCATAACTAGGCTAATCTACAAGAGCGTTAGCTCAGAATGTCAGTATACGTAAACAAGTGTATGTGTATGCAAAATGATAAACATAAAGATTTTCGAATTCCATGTGAAAACAGAATGATTAACAAATGTTATGAGATTAAGGATCTTCTTGTTGATGATAGAGGTCTTCAGTTGTGGTAACTTGTGGGAAAACCCTAGAAAAGCCATTTTAGGTTTTTGTATAAACTAGAGGGGTGGGGGTAATAGTTTCGCCGTTTAAATTACGTTTTAAACTTTTTATTATTATTATTATTATTATTATTTTTTAACTATTTTGATTCGAAGTTATTATGATATCAATCAATATTATACGAACAAAATAAATACGAACAAATATAAAGTATGAAAGAAAGAATAGTAAAGAGAAAGAACGATCAAAATAATACGCAACCATTTATAGTGGTTCGGCTACGAAGCTTTATCTTCACCCTACTCCACTCCCCGAGTATCACACTCGATAGTTCACAATCACAATGTCAACAAACTCCTTCCAGGGGGAGAAAACCATACAACGTCGCGTACACCAATTTTCGACATTAAGCTAAATGTCGAGATCTAATCTTAGCTAGAACCAATCTTCACCCACACTTGTATTTCCAAGACTAAAATACTAACCAATATACACACAACACTTCCGCACTTACACACCGTCCGGATCTACCAATATTACAACAATGGAGATTAAGAGAGTTTAGATCAAGAAGAGAACCGTAACAAATGTTATGTATGTAATGCCTATTCTACAACACTTCGTTTCTTGACGAATACGAGCGTTCTTCTCTTAAACTTTGAAGTGAGAAACAATGTGATCACTTATAAATAAATAACTACAAGTTAATGTGATCAAAAGAGTGATTAAGAAAACAAAAAGTTTGTGTTCTCAAGATGTTGGAAAATCTGTTGAAAATGGTCCAGTATTTATAGACTGCTCGATGAGCTGGGGACGTTCCTTTAAACACGGACGGTAACATATATATAAGGGACCGTCCATAAGACGCTCTTTTTTTTTGTCCTTTTGCGGTGAAATATTTTTTTGGTGAAAGTATAACATTTTTAGGAGGGAAAACCATATTTGAATATTTACATTTTAATAAAACATTTCTTATAAATACAAAAATATTTGGAGGAGAGTTATTTTACATACAAAAATTTTCTCACATATCAAGGGACTCATCCTCACCTTACATTTAAAAATAAATCAATGGTAGAGATTAAAATCATTTTATTATTTTACCTATTTTTTATAATTTAAATATTTTTTAAACCGTTAATCGTTAAGCGAAAATAATTACACCATCGCGACGAGCATTTAATTATTTTTATATAGACGGGCACTTTGATATACTTTCGAAAAAAGAAAAAAAACATTTTTTTCACGTTTTTTCGTATTTTTTTTTTTTCGAATATGAGATTTGCATGAAAAAATCACATGTGGTTAAACACTAATTTGAATATCACATATGATATTTAGTGTTATATCACATATGATATTTAGTGTTAAATCACATATGATATGTAATATCACATGTGATATTAGTGTTAAGTCACATATGATATATTATCATATGTGATTTAACACTAATATCATATGTGATATTCAAATATATCATATGTAATTTAACACTAATATTACATGTGATATTCAAATTTATCATATGTGATTTAACACTAATATCATATGTAATATTCAAATTAGTGTTTAATCACATGTGATTTTTTTCATGCAAATTTCAGTAACGAAAAAAGCCGAAAAAATGTGAAAAACACGAAGAAAAAAAAATGTGTCGAAAATATATCAAAGTGCCTACCTATAGAAAGAAAATTAAATTCTTGTCGTAATAGTATATTTTTTTTGCTTAACGATTAACGGTTTTAAAGATATTAATATTTGAAAAAAGGATAAAAATGGGTTTTTTAAATTGTTAGGATTAATCTCATCAATTAGATCAAATAAAAATGGAAGGAAGATAGATTGTGGAGATTGATACCTTGGTATGTAAAAGATCTTTTATCCTCAAATGATCTTAAATCTAATATTTGTATGAAGAGAGTTATTTTACATATTAAACTTTTCTTACATACCAAGGGACTCATCTCCACCATTTATTTTTAAAAAAAATCAATGACTGAGATTAAAATCATTTTGTTATTTCACATATTTTTTTATAATTTAAATATCTCGTAAACCGTTAATCGTTAAGCAAAAATAATTACACTATCGCGATGAGCATTTAATTATCTTTTTATAGACGGACACTTTGATATACTTTCGTAAAAAGAAAAAAAAATCGTTTTATCACGTTTTTTTTTGTCTTTTTTTCGTTTTTCTTCGAAACTGTAATTTACAGGAAATATCATATATGATTTAACACTAATTTGAAGATCACATGTGATATTAGTGTTAAATCACATATGATATGTAATATCATATGTGATACTAGTGTTAAATCATATATGATATAAATCACATATGATATACATATCATATATGATTTAACACTAATATCACATGTGGTATTCAAATTAGTGTTAAATCATATATGATTTTTTCATGCAAATTTAAGTAACGTAAAAAAACGAAAAAAAGGAAAAAAACTTTAAAAAAACGTGAAAAACACGAAGAAAAAAAATTTTGTCGAAAGTATATCAAAGTGCCTATCTATAGAAAGATAATTAAATGCTCGTCGTAATGGTTTATTTTTTTTGGCTTGACGATTAACGGTTTGAAATATAGTTATATTTGGGAAAAAAATGATGAAAGTGAGTTTTTTTAATTGTTGTGATTAATCTCATTCATTAGATCAAATAAAAACGGACGGTGAAGATTGATCCCTTAGTATGTAAAGAAGTTTTTGTCCTCAAATGATCTTAAATCATATTTGTATACTGTATTTTTGTAAAAAAGTTTTTTACATTTATAAAAATGTGAGGACTCGCGATTATGGCAGGGCGATATGCTTTGTTCTCTCCCGACCCCTACTCTAATCAAAAGAGTAAAGGCCCCTACACAAGATTCAAAGGACGAGTTTTAAGAACAAAAATATTTTTTGATCACTTAACTGGTTTGGCATATTGTTTGTTCATACCTTAAGTGATATTTTGTCGAAATAGAGTTTTACGACTAATAACTTGTTTACGTAACGTGTTTTTACATTTTGTGATTATCAAAACATATGAAAGTCGAAAGATGTAAATAACCTTTTTGACATTATTTGTATTAATAGTTTTAATTATAGCAAACTCAAATCATGTCCCGGATACGGCGTATCCACTAAATAGATTTGACGTATCACCTTTAAATAGGAAACTGCCAGGTGCGTATTAATAAAGTAATATGGCGTATCACTCACATACGAATACGCCGTATCAATTGCATTTGACCTCGTTGACTTCTTGGCATCTTGTGGATACGTCGTAACTACTATTTTGAATACGCTGTATCAGATCTCTGATACATAATCTTTATTTAACTTCAAGTCATGAAACTTTCTGTGTGTTTCGTCAATTGCTCCGGTTTCTACCTATAATACAAATTGATAGCAATTTAGTATCAAAGCTTATTAAAAAAAACTAGTTTTGCAAAACTCGGCCAACTTGGCCGATTAATCGGCGATTACTAGGTAATCGACCTTCTTCCTTGTTGATTTTCGAAAATCGGGAGAAAATCATTCTGGTAAAAAAAACGGCGACTAATCGGTCAAAAATCGAACAAATCGGTCAAATCGTCTTAATCGGTCAACTTTTAAAAAAGTATTAATTTAGGCATTCTACTTAATTTGAAATCATTAATTTCACTTATAATGCACAATGGACCTCATAATCAAAATTGGAGCCTTTTATTGAGGTTTGAAATCAGTTAAGATATTTAGTTTAGTCTCCAGAAATACTCAATGATTTTTGCAACTCTGATAAAAACAATGATTGCGAGCAATAAACGTGAGATAATAATATACAAAATATATACTTATTTGATGATATCACTCCGACATTGGGGTCAATTGAGGTTTAATTGCAAAGTGATGACATTATTAAAATTTTGTTTAGTCAAATATCATGAACGATTGTCCAAAGTAGAGGTTGTTTATTCTCCGATTATTTGGTCGCAGCTAGTCAATAACAGAACAGCACATACATTTACATTTATATTCTTATATAAAATTATAAGAATCACTATTTGATGGTAAGGAAGCGAATGTAATAGTCATGCTAAATAAATAATGCAAGTAATTAGATAAGTGAATCTTTTTATAATATAGCTTTTTTGACGATAGAAGAAAGTTTTTTTCACGGATGATTTTAGTATTTACAAATTCTAGAATCAAAGACTTCAAGCTAGCCCCTCTCACATCAAATAACTAATTTAATATAAAAGGTACAGAAAAAACTTTAAAAGAACCTTCTAAAATTTGATATATATAAATAGTTTTTTAGGATAACTAAATGCATCCTAAATGCCCTTAGAATGTGAGATATTACTAGTAGTGTATGCATTGCGGTGTATATACATATAATTTGTTTCAAAAGTCTAATTATCTCAAAATATATACATTAAAAACCTATCTTACATGTTATAAGTAAGACGAAACCCGAATTCATTTAATAAAAAAAATTATCACAAAATATGAAATACTGCTCGGCTACAAAGCATGTGGTTGTGATGTATATTTTCATCACCAATTATTTGGTTACATAAGGATCGTTTAATTTTTCTTTTATAAATTATAAGAATGAATGTCTGACACCTACTATAAAATGTAGAGATGGAAACAAGTCGAACTGAATCAAGCTTGAGCTTGCAAAAGCTTAAGCTCGGCTTTTTATAGATATAATATTCGAGTTTGAGCTTGAGCTCGTTTCAAGCCTTATAATTCTAGCTTAAGCTCGGCTTGTGCCAAATTTCACAAGGTCGGGCTCGACTCATTTTCTATGATGAGCCCGAATGAATAAAAGCTCGAATCAAGCTTAGATAGTATGTAAATCACAATAGGCTCGAGCAAGTTAATTTATTTTGAGCTTGTTTATATATAATTGTACATATACAAATACTTCTAAGACTCGCGAGCCTATCTAAACATTGCATATGATGCTCGGGCTAGAGCTCATATGTTAAATGTGCCCCAAAGTAGCCTCGAACTCAAGCTTGACTCATTTTGAGCTTTTGCCGAGCCAACCTTGATTTGTTCATGAGCGGTTTAGTTCGTTTGCATTCCTAATAAAATGTAATCGAAGTTTGAGTTAGTAATAACTAGCGCATATAACAGCAAAGCGATTATAGTTATGCTTATTTTTTCTTTTTACACTTGTTATAACTTTGTAACACATGATTTTAAAATTATGAATTATCATATAAAATTACCTATTATTTATATAAGGGATAATTGTTTTTAAATGTATGGAAGTTGTCACCTTTTACTATGTTGTGTAATCATTTTTTTTGCTAAGTTGTGTATCGAAGTTACTAATCTCTCATATGTAGTGACTATACAAGAAATTAAGGATTGTCCCCGTTTCTTCTTACACGCTGGCATTTTTTTTGTCTTCTTCTCTAACATTAATAAACAGCTTTTCCCAACCATAAAACACACAAATTTGATCCCACAAAGCAGTTTCAACCCAAGGAAAAAAAAAAAAAAAACCCTAAAATCATGGCTCATTATGCTCCTGGCACACCAAGAGTGATTGGGAAGTACGTTCGACCTTACTGTGGATGTGGACTTGGTATGACAGCCAAAACGACATGGACTAAGGAGAATCCAGGGAAACGATTTATTGCTTGTCCCAAATATGTAAGCCTTAATTTTACTTGGTTTTTTTTGAAGATGTTGAATATGATAGGGATTTTGACAGTCAAATACAATGGTTCCTAGGGTTTGTAATTGACTGTCAAATAATTGTGGGTATTTGACAGTCAAATACAATGAATTTGTTTTTGTTTAATAATTAAAGTTAACTGATTTCTAATGTATATTTGGTTGTAGTTACAGGACAAGGGTAGTAAGTGTGGGTATTATGAGTTTTTTGATGATGATTTACCTAGTGAGTATTATAGGGAATTGCTATATGAAGAGCATCAAAAAGTCAAGAAAGGGAATAAAATGAATGAGATGCAAGAACACATTGTTGTGCTAACTATCAAAAAGAAGTTGTTAGTTGAAGAATAGACTTGCACAAAGTAAAAGTTACAATTGTATGACAAACTTTTTTTGATTTTGATTGGGATTTTGATAGTCTTTTGTGTTGTATTTGGAATGTAAGTAGGAAACTGATTTAGGTAGATGATTAGCAGTTTTTGTATTAAGTAGTTGTTTGTGTAATTTAGCTTATTATAATGGATTTTGACTCCATAAAGTCAACCTTTTGTATGGCAATGAAAAAATTTGCAGTTTTCAACAGTATATCCACTTGCAGTCAAGCTTTCTTGTGTTTGCAGTTTGCAGTTTTCATGCATACACACTTGAATTCATTTTATTAAGTCATGTTACTGCATTAAATTTGAAAATTGACTTTAGAAAGTCAAATAACCTAGTTCCTAGGGGTTACACAGTTTTATTTTTGGTAGCAAATGGCTTGATACTTGTCTTGCCTTGATTCAACACCAACAAAAGGGTCTTGCAAGTTTCCATCAGAATCTTCACCCTTCAATTTCCTTACCAATTCGGTCAAGAAATCTTCATGCTCAACCAAAACTTCACTTTTGCTTGCCACATTAGGTCTAGTACTACTAGGATTAGCAGTCTTGTCTGGAACTGGTGTTGCGCTTTTCTTACTTCTATTTGCTTTCCTACTACTAAGTTGAATAAGCTCTTCTTGACCAGCACTTAGATAATAAAATGACTTGTTAGAATAGTCACTATCATCAGAATCACTAGAAAGCATCCCATCACTCTCATTTTCACTCTCACTAGTAACTGCCACTTTCTCTTTCCCTTTACCCTTATCCTTATCATTCTCGTTTTAACCATCAGCAATACCCTAACCATTATCAACCACATGCTCTTCTCGAGCCTCCAATTTAGCCCAAATTATCATTTCTTCCTTTGTAAAAGAATTGCAATACCTCTTTCTAGGGGTTGGTCTTTTGGCAGAGGTTCCACCAGTTAATGTACCAGGGTCAGGCTGTGCTAAATATTTGGATAGGTCAATGTTACAATGGTGAATGTACATTTCTATTCCACCATGAAATTTTTATAGGTCATACATGTGAATCAAATCAGTGTCATTTTCTACTTTGACTAAACCATGTTCTAAATCACTCTGAAGTCTATAGTACATACCAAACATATACATAGCCATAATTGATTTCTTGATCAACTTTCTAAGATCATCAAACAAAATCCTAATCGCATACATCTTTAAAATCACACCACTGTCATATCTTAATGGTTCGTGCATAAAAATCCCATCATTCCACACGTCCAAATCAATACCATCACGTTCAGGTATAGTCATTCTACAAAATAAGAGTTTGAATATTAGGGCTAATTATGAAATGTAATTAAAGAACAATCAAGAGATATAAGTGCTAAATGTACTTTGAATCGCATTCAAATAAAAAAAAAATGGCGTTTAGAGGGTTTGATTGGAATTGGAAAGTAGAAATTAGGGTTTGAGTGAGAGAGAGAATAAATGGGAAGAAAATATAAATTAGGTTTTGCGTATGGTTTTGGACGGATAACAGGCAAAAATGGGGATTTGGTTAATTATTAACAACATAGGAAAGATTAGTAACTTTGATACATAACTTAGCAAAAAAAAAAATGATTACACAACATAATAAAAGGTGACAACTTTGATATTTAAAAACAATTATCCCTCTATATAAAGGAGGAGACTTATTTTACATACCAAACTTTTCGTACATACCAATGGACTCATCTCCACCATCCATCTAAAAAGAAATCAATTGCTGAGATTAAAAGCATTTTATTATTTCACATATTTTTTATAATTTAAATATCTCTTAAACCGTTAATCGTTAAGTGAAAATATTTACACCGTCGCGAAGAGCATTTAATTATCTTTCTATAAACGGGCACTTTGATATACTTTCGGAAGAAAAAAAATCGTTTTTTTCACCTTTTTTCGTCTTTTTTTACGTTACTTTAAATTTGCATAAAAAAAATCATATATGATTAAACACTAATTTGAATATCACATGTGATATTAGTGTTAAATCCTATATGATATATCACATGTGATATGATATGTATATCACATGTGATTTTACACTAATATCACATGTGATATTACATATCATATATGATATAACACTAATATCACATGTGATATTCAAATTAGTGTTTAATCATATATGATTTTTTAATGCAAATTTCAGTAACGTAAAAAAACGAAAAAACTTAAAAAAAAACGTGAAAAATATGGAAAAAAAAATTTTTGTCGAAAGTATATCAAAGTGCCTATTTATAGAAAGATAATTAAATGCTTGTCGCAATGATATTTGTTTTTCGTTTAACGATTAACGGTTTGAAAGTTATTAATATTTGAAAAAAGAGTATGAAAGTTGGTTTTTTAAATTGTTGGGATTAATGTCACCCATTAGATCAAATAAAAAATGAATGGTGAAGATTGATACCTTAGTATGTAAATAATTTTTTGTCCATATCTTATATAGGCAAAAGTTCAATATAGAACAAAAATTTACCATAGATCCAATCAACCAATAATAGCCATTCATTTTTTTATTATGATAAACTTTCACCCTTTTTTAAAAAATTAAATATCTCGCAAACCGTTAATCGTTACGCGATAAAAATTATACCATCGTGACGAGAATTAAATTATCTTTCTATAGATATGCACTACTATATATTTTTAACAACTTTTTTTTTCAAAATTTCGGTCAACAAAAATCATATATGATTTGTGAAAATCATATATGATTCGATTTTTACGAATCACATATGATTTTTGAGAATCATATATGATTATAAAAATCATATATGATTCGTAAAAATCATATATGATTTTTTCGGACGGAATTATTGAAAAAAAATGTTTCATTCGAAAATACGTAAAGTTTGCATATCTATAGAAAGATAATTTAATTCGTCACGAATGGTGTATTTTTTATATTTGAAGATTTACCGCTTGTAAAATATATTGTTTTAAAAAAAAATGTGGAAAATGATTTTGTATTAATTTAGATAAAAAATGGAGGGTTATGATTGGTTCATTTGTTCTATGACAAATATGAGTTCTATATAGATCTCAACTCATCTTATATAAAGTACTGTAATTTGTAGATTTCGTCCAATCATTCTTAGTCAAAGAAGTTATCAACAAAATAAACCAATAATAGTTAATTTCCTTACTATTAAGACAATACAAGAAATATCAAGCTTATCACATCTATTACAATTTTACAATCATAGTAGAGCATCTCCAATCCTCGTTGATCGTATGATAGAATGTTGTGATTCATTTGCCGATTCACGTCAATGTTTTTAGGACCCAGTCGAACATCAAACACGAGTCGAAATCGGGTCACTTACCCGACCAATTTTATTAAAACTGACCATCCTTATAATTAATAAATCATTATATATGCTCCTTAATAATTTAATATACCATGTAACTCACATGTAACATATATAACCTAAATCATTATATATACTCCTTGTAGTTAATAAATTCTTATATATACTTTAGGTAGGTGCTTCTCCTTCTTTTCATATATTCTTCAATTCTCACCAGAAAACACCACGTACAAGCAGGTTCGTGAACATCTACTTTCTTCAAAACAAAAAGAAAACCATGCCGGAATTAATGTACCGGTTTACCGTTCTTTTGCTGGTTTCCTCGATATTGAAAACACTTGACGTATAAGTGTATAACTAGTCGACCATGCATGCATAAAAAAGAGCGGTCCTTAAACGCTAGTGGTGAGCTTTTACATTCAAGTTTCTTTTTATATTTTCAGTAATTAAGCTTTGAATGTTCAAGACAGTACATCACCCATTACCTTCGTTTTACTAATCAACAACGAAATTAAGTGACACCTAACACACAACGACGAAATTAAGTTGGTTGGATTTGAATTTTATGGTAATATTTTTAATAAATTACTTGACACATGCTTGTAATATTTTTGATCCTGTGAACAGTTAGATTATGGCTTTTCAATTATTCGATAGATTAGTAGAGTATTTTACTTTATTAAAAAGGTAAGAAACTTGTTTTTTTTTTTTTTACAAATATTATTTATACATTTATGCTAACCCTAATGTTTTTTATATGCTTTTTTCGTTATGATTAGTTGATGTTGTTAAACTTTTATTTGTACATTTATGCCAATCCTAATGTTTTTATTGTGTTTTTTTAGATGCTATATCATATTCTTTTTATTATGTTTTTTGTATTGTTAAATTTTATACTAAGTAATCAAATGAAAAAAAAAACCCTAAAGTCAGCCGTTCTCTCTCTAGGGGTAATTTTTGCCTCTTGATCTCTAGTTCGATCTTCATCATCTAGGGTTAAAATTCTTCCAATTTATTATCAAGATCCAAGTATCTTCATTATTCGGTTAGAATTTTGAATAGAGAGAGAGTCCAATCCTATGTTTCATTCAAACCCGATTAGGTATTTTGTGACTGGAAAAGGCTGGTCTCATGGCGGTTCAAAACTGATTAGGGTTTTGTTGGGGGATCGGCATAGGGTTTTAATTCTGGTCGATCCATGGCAATCTAAAGGGTGCGTTTGTATTGCTTTCATCTAGACATTAGTTTAGGTTATGCAATCTCCCTTTATGAGGTGTTGGGTTTTGCGGTTAGGGGCTGGGTTTTTCTAGCTCCTTTGCCACCTTGGTGGTCATGGATGGGTGAAGCATGGATTCCGGTGGTCTGCTAGGGTTTAGCTGATCTTATGGCGGCTATGGTTTGGTGGTGCTATTAGGGTTTCATATTTTCATTCAGACATGGTGGTGGTTTGGTGCGGCTAGGGTGTCTATGGAATCCGGTTAGGGTTTCTGGCTCGCTTTGTCGTTTTGGTTGTTCCTGCTCATGGTTGGGAAATTGGGTTTCTTTGTTTTTACATTTAGATTGTAATTTAAATGTAATTGGTTTTTCTGCGTTTAGCAGTTATGGTTGTTCTGCGTATAGCAGTAGATTTGCTCAGTTACATTTGTAGAGTCAAATCGCCTATGTAACGGGCTGAGGGTATGGGATTCACCCATGTCAATTGTACTTCATAGTTTTTGACGTAATATATTTACCGGGGTTTAAACCCTTTTACCCAAAAAAAAAAATTATACTAAGTACCCTAATGTTTTTGATGTGTTTTTGTAGATGTTATTGACTGCTTAGTTCAGAACATTAATCTTACGTTTATAGGTCCAGAAAGCAAAACTAAACATTTTTTAGGGTTCTGATCTCATTGTATCAATTTTGTTTTCTTAATTTGTACAATAGTGTGGCAATTAAGTATTCTTATGATTTATATAGGTTAAATAAATCATAGGGATATGAATATATTTTTTTTAAAAGTAAAATATATGTATTTTTATGAAAACTAACAATATTAAAGGTTTATTTATTATACAGGATCGTACATGATTAAGATGATACATATGCATAATGATGTTGTTTAGAAGATATATCATCAACAGATTTGTTCGATGATTTTAATTTCATATGTTGATAAACTGTTTTGTTATTTGATATTGACAATTAAATGCTTCATATCAACATTAAGATATGGGTTATTGATGAATATAATACGTTGTTCATTTTACATTACAAATGTATTTAAGGTTTCTGATGAACATTGTGGTAACAATGATGTTAATATCGTGTTGATTAAGATATGTAGGGTTATTTTGTAGTTATCTTTTATATATTTTGTAAATATTGGTTTTTTAATCTATCAGTTTCTTATTTGCATTGTTAATTAATACTATTCAATGTTTATACTTAATATTCACATGAATAATATCAAAGTCACGTAGACATAGAGGATTTTGGGATTTGAAGTTTATCAAGCCTTCTTTTTATATTACATTAACATGGCTTTTTCTCGTTGTGATTATCCAAGAATTATAATGAAGTATCCTAAGACGTAATTAAGGTTCGTGTCACATTTAAATATTTAAAAGATATATACCATAAAATTTGGAATTTATTACGCAACATAATTTAAATATAGAAAAGATATCGACGAAGATAACTATGATTTTTAAAACATTATAGAATATGCATATTATATATAGAAGAGATTCTGATGGGCGGATTTCTTTTTATTATATTTCTGACGGGGTTTGTGTTATCAATAAGTTAATTACTTTGATTCTGATGCCTTTGTGTTGCTAACAAAATAGTTGTAATAGTTAAATACACCATCAAGAAAGCAACAATAACATAAATACAAAAATTCAATATGTTTAACAATTTCTTAATCGTTTTCTTTTTTGTTGAACAATTGGTTTCTCATTTAAGACCGTAATGGTTTATGATGAATAATGAGTTGTTCATATATTATATTTATGACGGATTTAAGATAATACATGTGCAAGCTGATGTCTGTTTAGAAAGTTGGTAAAAAAACCAATTTTGTAGGTTTTATCTTTAATTTATGTTTGTATACTAATTTTTTTATAATATCTAAGTAATTATAGTTATTATTATCTTAAAAATGGGTTATATTTAATTTTTAAAAAATCACATAAGATTCTTAAAATGGATAAGTGTCACATTCAAATTTTGAAAAGATAATACCATACAGATTTATAACTTATCATGTAACATGATTTATATATAGAAAAGATATCGACGAAGATAACTAGGGTTTTTAAAACATTCTTGAACATGCATCTTATATTTGGAAACAAATTATCAATAAGTTGGTTTCTTTGTTTTCGATGGCTTTGCGTTGCAAACACCATACACATTCAGAATTTATCACTTAACATACTTTAAATATATAAAATATTCGACGAAGATAACAATGGTTTTCAAAAAACATTATAGAACATGCATCCTATATTTAGAAAAGGTTCTGATGGGGCGAATTTTTTTTATTATATTTCTGACGGGTTAATATTATCAATAAGTTGGTTTCTTTGTTTCTGATGGCTTTGCATTTCTAACGAAATAATTTGATTAGTTAAATAACCATCAAGAAAACAACAATCGCATAAATACAAAAATTCTATATGTTTAACTTTCTTGATCATTTTCTGGTGAACGATTCTGATTTAAGATCTTAATGGTTTCTAATGAACAATGAGTTTTTCATGTATTATACTTCTAACGGGTTCAAAATGATATATGTGCATGATAACATCATATTAGCCTGATATTTTATATATTAAATTCTCATATTTATTGCCTTATTTATATTAATATGGTACTTAATTGGTCTCTATTTACATTTTAAATTAATTAAGGCATTAGAGCGGAAAAGATATGAGAAAACGCCAAAAAGTGCATAATCGTACTCAAAAGATACTTACGGCATAAGGGCACGATTGACTTGCGCCGTAACAATGGCCAAGGAATTTTTCTAAGTATCAAGAAAGTTATGTAGTAACAATGTAATGGGTTAATGTGTAAAAACAGATGAAATGTTAACGAGAGTTCTACGATCGTAACCTATCTTTAGGTTATGCCGTAGTGACCAAGTGTGAAGGTTACGGCATAACTTGCGATTTTGTCATGCCGTAGTAGTGGATATTCATGTGGATAATTCATGTTGACAAAGACTTACGGCGTAAGTTATGTTGGACTTACGACGTAATTAATAACTTGAGCGCAAAGTGTTGAAATCCACGGACTGGATGTGGCAAGTTGATATTATGGTTTATTTATTTCGAGGATTTGAAGTAATAATAAGAAGAACGATGGAGGACCTGAAAGAGAAAAAGTGTTGAAATCCAGGGGCTGAAAGCGGAAAATTGATTTTTTTTATTAGTTGTTAATCGTTGATCTTTATTTTTTGTTTATTTATTACTTTATATGTATGTGTTCTTTGCTTATTTTGGGACACCCTCATTTTGGTATCTTGGAAGTTTGGGTAGTATCTAGGAAGCTAGGAGAATTAACCATAGGAATCAGGTTGCGAGTAGTGATAAGAATTGATCATAGGACGATCATAATCTTGCGTGCGAATTATACTAACGAGCACCTTCCAATCGGAAAAGCTTAAAAAGTCAAGGAAACCTAAGATCCGACCGGTCGGGTTTCATTAAATAAGTCTTAGATCGTGGCGGCACTTAATGACTCTTCCAATTCGTAAACCCACGAACTTTTGTAACCATTAGGTTACAGAATAGGACGTTATGGAAGATAGGACTAGAAGAATTGACCAACTGAGTCTAGTGACTTAAACCCCCATATATTGCGATAATAAACACCGGTGCTTAATGACTGAGAATAGATTACCAAATGATCCTTGGTAACTCTTAATTTCCTTTGTGAGGAGTCTAGGATCATAGGGTTGACGAATTGACCAAAGGAGTCTATCATCTTTACCACAATTTAATTCGTGAGTAGATGCGGTATAAGAATTAGATCATATCAATTATCATCCCAATTAGTTGTTTGCCATAGAACCATCCCATTAGATCACGTAGGATAACTAAAATATTGTCACCATCTCTTATCAAATTATAAACCCCTTTTATTAATTAAAATATCATTTCAATTAGACATCTAGAAATCACTAGCCGTTCCTGAGGACGACCTCGGACTTACCATCCACTCTCTACGTGCGATCGGGTACACTACCCGTTAGTATATATGTAGATCAGTAGGTAGTCGAGTATTATAAATGTAAAACCTGATCTAGTGTATCAAGTTTTTGGCGCTGCTGCCGGGGAATGATTTTTGTAGATTTTTGGTTGTTCGATTGATTATGTGCTTGAAAATTCGACCTCATACTGGACCTACGGCGTAACATAGTAATGATTGTTACGGCGTAACCGGCTCTGAGAAATTAAAACATATATATATATATATATATATATATATATATATATATATATATATATATATATATAGTATGGATTCAAAGATGATAAGTAAATTAAAATAAGAAGTGGTGAGAAGTGACCAAAATCACGCATTTGAGATGCAACAACTTGCATTAGCTGCATTTTTATTCATATAGATGCAACATCTTGAGTTTCGAAAGTTAATTTGATGTATAGATTGTGCAAATTGATTCTCATGATTTTGGCACGTGCAGAGGAACAAAAAACAAGAGAAATCATGAAATTCATCTAATATACGTATACGCATCCGATTAAAATCTATAAAACACACTATGGTGCGTTATAATGCTTCTAATATTATAGGGATGCATCTAATTTAGGTCGGTGCATCTCGGATTTGCGGTTATAGTTATTCTTATTCCTTCATGCCACTTGGCATCCCATAATGCCACGTCATATTTCCATGTCATCATTAATGCCACATAATCATATTAAAGTCCATGTCATCGCATTATGTCAATTTTTTTAATTAATTTCGAATGTTTTTATTTTTTTTTACAAAAAACACATACTTTGATTCGAACATGGGTCTATTACTCCAAAAGCAAGCTTATGAACCAACGGACCAGGCAAGATTTTGTGATAAATATTTGAAAATAATAATGAAATACTTTAATAACCTTTAATCACATCTCCACTAAATGTCATAAAGCCCTAATTTTTTTTATTATGCCTCCACGAACAAGAAAAAATCATTAATCACATGTTTATGAACCAAAAATAAAAGTAGAGTCTGCTTCTCTCAAGACCCTATCGATCTTATGTTGGTTTATTATATTTGCAGAACTATGATGGAGGCTTTTCGTGTGGTTTGGCTGGACAAAAATCAAAAGTATGTACCCTTTTATCAAAACCCTAATGATCTTATGTTTATTGTATTTACAGAACTATGGTGGAGGCTTTGTGTCTATTTTGGCGTGACAAGATTATGGTAAATTACTTTTTGATAGTTTCTACACGAATAAAGAAGTTAGGGTATGTTCCGTTGATGCCAATTTAATTACTTTGATATTGTGTTAGAGTTGTTTAATGTCCACATCAAGAATCTCATGTAGCGTGTTGATTGGTGTATTCACAGCAACAACTTATTCAACATGAAATTTATTAATTGTATTAGTTGCATGTTTTTACCACTGTGTTTCATGGTGTTTGAAATTTGTGATTTTTAATATCTTTGTTAGTGTATTGGTTTAATAAAATTTTTTTGGTAAATTCTCTTCCTTCCTAATTTGCAAAATCTTGAGTGAGATAATAGTTTTTGGAGCTAATGTGAATCATGATATTTATAAGTAGCTCTTTTTCGTATGGTGTTTGTAACATGTTATGTACGGTACCCTTCATCGTTGGAAGGTATATTGCACTTCCTTATTTTGTTAAATATATGATATTTATTTAATCACGATCTTATCATGGTAGCTTCAGTTAGCATATGCATATCGGTTACATTTGTAACTTAGTTTGGGTGAAAGGATGAGGTTTTACCTGCGGGAGACCATTTCTGAACAGGTGTTCACTGTGATTATTGTTGCGGTGATTTTGGGCGCAGGATACCGCTCGCGATAACGCGATCACGTCGCGGCCGACATAAACGTCTGTCCGGTAATTATTATTTTGGGACGTTTTCAATATTTCAAGTTCGTTGTTATTGTTGGGTTCAAAAACCATATTCCTTTATTTCTATAGGTGTCAATCAGAAGATGTATGCTAATAGTTGGTACCCACACACCTGTTGATGCGCGCATCAATCCGTTACAGGTAATTTGTTGTACATGTATTTTTATATTACATTAGGCGATAATGGTTCCTGATTCTTATATTTTCTATAGTTTTTTTTTCTGAGTTAGTATACAAAATGCTACTGATGTGCTTGTCATTATTATTATTGTAGCAGAAACCGTTCATTCTCATACCACTTTCTACAGAAACCGTTCATTCTCATACCACTTTCAATACAAGTGATTCCAATGTGTTTTGTGGTTGGTTTTGTATTGTGTCCCTACTTTAAAACGACGGAGTAATTTTGTTTTTTTCCTTCCAATGTGTCTTCATGAGCTCATTTAAAAGGTGAATCAATGAACCTAGGCGTACCAATGGGCATTTCAGCTGTAGGTTGGACCGAATCATCCTTAGCTGCACAGATGCGTATATCAGTTACATGCCACAAGGTATGGTTTATGTATATTGTTTTTATCGCAAATTGGGCAGTGAAAAGCCACCACGTTTTGAAGTTTCATTAACATTCAAGTCATATTGTAGTTTCACTAAAAGTCTTAATTCTTTTACCAACCATATCAAGAGACAACGGTTCATAAGGATCCTGAACTTTGATCTTAACTTGTGCACGCATTATGTTTTCATGCTCAGCTACATAATCGTGACTGTATCCCTTCCTCATATAATGATACATGGTCTTCCCGATTATGTTTTCGGTGTTATTCAAAGACAGTTGCAAAGGTCACTTTGGGATATATATATATTAGAATATTGGTACTCTCCTTTTCATGTTCATATTATTTTTTGTTAATAGTGACCGTATCCCTTCCTCAACAGAGATGATTATTGGGAAGCATTTACACAAGACACAAAGGCAAGGAAAGATTTATTTACCTCTTATAATTTCCTTGATCATTGAATTTATCTTATAATTTCACCCCATAAGGTCTGAATATAACTTGATGGGTCAGGTTGTGTAGGCCAGTTATTAAACAAACACCCTCTAAAGCTGTTTATGTGAACCATGTATGCATATAATTGGGTAAAAATAGATTTTCTTTTGGGCTTAGATGATTTTAGCAGGCTGCCTTTTCCTTAAACATGGCACTTTGAAAGGCCTCCATATAACAGAAGTGAAATCAAGTCAATATACCATGTTTGAGAATATGATGTTCACAAACTCATGCAAATTGAGGAGCCTGTTGATATATTTGTTTCACATGATTGGCCTCTTGGTATTGCTGATCATGGAAACTGGAAAGAGCTTGTCCGCTATAAGCCAGATTTCGAGGACGAGGTAACTAAATTGTGTTATCTAGCTTTTAAGGATAACATCACAACAAGGTACTTTAGCTTTATGGTTTAAATCAGCATCTTGGAAATCGACCATGTTACCTTCTTATTTTACAGATTCGGGAAAAAAATTGGGAAGTAAACCTGCTGCAGAGTTGCTAGAAAAACTAAAACCTCCTTACTGGTTCTCTGCCCACCACCTACATTGCAAGTTTGCTGCTTTAGTTCAACATGAGGACGGAGGTCAAGTTACCAAATTTCTTGCACTCGATAAGTGTATTCCGAGGCGGAATTTTTGCAGTACAGTTTCAACTCTTTTTGTTGTCTACTGATTATTTTCTTCTTAACATAACATTTCTTTTTGTTGTTTGCATATAGATTATCGAAGTTGAATCGAGCCGGGCCACATGAGATTCAGACGATGAAGAGTGGGCTAGCAATAACCCGCAGATACAATTGAGTTTTCCTCTTACTTGCCAAACGTTCATATTTCGGGTATTTACATCCAAGAGTCTCTCTTTTTCTTTCTTTCATTATTTGTAAATTTATTGTTGGTGACTATCTTGTGGTTTTAGGAGTGTACAACTTGACATGGAAGAATGTCGCCAGTGGGTAAGGAGTAAGCTGCAATCTAGAGGGACTAAACCTTTTGAGTTTGTACGCACAGTCCCATGCCACAATTCTACTCAGACTGTTACTAAAGGTTCATTTTCTGGTATATTACTAAAAAAATCCTCTTTAGATATTGTTGCATTTCTTGTGTTAATATTTTGTTACTATTGCGTTTGCTTCTTTTTCCACAGGACATGATCGTAATCCTCAAATAGAAGCTTTGTTCTTGATGAAAGTGAGCCAGTTCAAAGCCCAACGTCATTCATTTCTAGAGGTATTAATTCTTGCTGTTTTCATCTCTTTAAGTGACCAATTTTTCTGGTCTTATATAACCATATTAATATTGCATCCGCTCTTCATCTATTAAGAAATAAAACCACACCAATATTGCAGTTGGTTATCTTTGTGCTTAGGTCATCAAGATAGTTTCAATAGGAATTGTTTTAGCTCAGATGATCTACTGCATTGTTAGACCTTATGGATGTTCATGGGCTCAACATATTCCTTTGGGCCCATTTTACAAATAGTGTAATGCTAAAAGCGAAGCAAGGGTCTGTTTTGTTTTATGTAACTCTATAATCACAAGACAATGATAACAAGAAACTAAAAATTCTAGCAACTTGAAAATAGCCGATTAAAATCTGGCTTTGTATGCTACACTTTTTACTTTTCCCTTTGTCTGCTTGCCATTGTTACAATTATTGATACTCTTTACATGCGCTTAACATTCAAAGTGAGTCTATAAACACATATCAATCACACTCTTTAAAAAACGACACTTATTGGTATATCATCAACCATAAACAAGATATGACCAATTTTGGCAACAAATAATAAGCATAGTCAAATAATAATAATAAGTACACAAAAATTGACATTTATGGGTTAATAGATGACAACACAACTTGACTGTTTTATGTACGGGCCCATTATATTATCAATCATCTATGTTATATTATCGGACCCACTTTTGTTTACATTAATTAATCTCAACCTAATTTTAGTGTTTTTATTTTTATTTCATTTCTTTGTTTGATTAAGGTTCTTACTGGTAAAAGATCATTTTTCTAAATCTAAGGTATTAACTTTTTTAGTTTTGTTAATTATGTACTGTATTTAAGTTATGGAATATAATATATGTTGGTGTTTAAAGTTGTGATGATGATATAATCATCTGTTTTGTGAATTATGATTATTTAAGGATTTAGTGGTTTTTGAAACTTTAAGGATAAGTAGCAAATAAGCAGTTTTTGATAAGCAATTCTAAGTAGTCAAATAATAGGAATCACTATATTAGTTTAGTTGCAGCTACTTGTGAGTTGTGAATTTGTGATCATCCAAAAGCGTACTTTCGACCCGTAATAATGAATTAGTGTCACCTAGACTGCCGAACGCAATAATAGATAGTTAATGTTATTGTAACAACGCTATGCCAGGCACTCTTTTGTTGGTAAATTTTTTTGCCATTTGATTTTCTGCTGATATCAGATTATAAAACAGTTTGACTTTGATAACTCATATGGTCAAAATACTGAGCTCATACATCTGATTTAATGTTTATGGAGGTTATTTTTATCACATGATCATTAATGTTGTGTAAATGATGAAGTCACCATGGTGTAGTTGTGCACTATTTAATGTTCATGACTTTCTCATGTTTTGACTGGCTTGTGTTTTTGCTTTAAATCCGTCTACAGGAATTAGTATGTCAATATTTTCTGTTTTGATGACGAGATTACCATAAAGATCATTTAATGTGATCATCTCTTTGGCGGTGTACTTGACTAATTTTGTGTCTGCGTGATAATTGAAATAGTTCAGGGATCCATTTAAGGCCCATGATTCTATAATATGATTATGATAATGAAGACGGACCCATTGAGGATGCAAATGAAATAGAACTCCCAGAGGAAGATGATGATATGGCCTAGAAGGAATCTGGCGATCACAACCTGTATCATATGAAAATCATGTTCTTTTACACTTTAAATATAGTTCCTTTTGTAGTAGGAAAATTGCATGTTAGATACTTGGGTGTCCCTTTAGTAACTAGAAGGTTGAGTATTTGTCTGTAAAAGCTTGGTGAAAAAAGTGAATGGGAAGATCAAAGATTGGAAAAACAAATTCTTAACATATGCTGGTAGAATGCAATTGATTGCTTCTATTCTATCAGCTATGCAATCATATTGGGCATCTGTTTTCTTTCTCCCAAAAACTGTTATCAAGGTTGGTTTGCATTATAAACCAACCTTGAGTGTGTTTACTATAACTACAAAAAATTACTGACAAATTATAAAAAGACCTTGAGTATCTTTCAACCCATTTATAAGGAAATAATCAATATGGCAAAATCTCAGGTTGGTTACTCAAGTATAAAGGAACTCTACTATATTCTGTTTTCAGGAATCCTTCTAACAATGGCCATGTATATTATAAATCTGGCTTTTACTTGTGACATCTTTGAGTGGCAACAATTTTCTCATTGTAAGTAATCTTTTGTTAAAAAAATTTGGTAGTGGTTTTCACTAAGCGAACAAGGAGAAAAGCGTGAGAGGTTCAAGAACAAGTTTTAGCTGCCGGCGGATAGTTCTACGAAAATCAAGGTTCAATGTATTATATCATATAGTTGGTTACATGCACATTTTATTCAAACATACAACTGAAATCTGGACATATTACAGTAGTCATAAAAGCAGTAGTCATATAAGCATCAGACATCGCAAAATGAAATCCAATGTAAGCCTTATACAAACACAATTATTTATCGATGCACACATCCATAAACAATCGCTAAAGCCCTGTATATATAAGCATGAATGGACTAACTTGGGAGAGGCGGGTGTTGCACGGGCGGTGACACTCGATTTTCGGCCACGGAATGTAAAATAGAGAAGTAAACAATGAAAGATTTAAGATCTTGCATAAGGGATGAGCGGACAAGTTAGTAAAAAGCTCGAAATCCATTATGTTGAAGACACTGCTGCAGTTGAATGTGGAAAGAAAGACTTGGATGAGGTTCTTTAGAACTGGTATGTGCAATGTGTTTTCCTTCAAAAGTTAATACTATAATCTTTTGAGGAGTTGTTTCTTGGTCAATATTGTTGGATTTTTGTGAAAATGGGGTCACAACAGTGGCGTTGTGCCCAAGAATCCTTGCTCAGTTTAGAGAAGAGCAATGCTACATTTGTGGAAGAAATTGTTAGGTATAAGAAATTGTACAACCTACTCTACGAGTAGCAATTTCAAACTATTTACTTATGAATCGGTAGAGACGGATCAAACGTGTTGAGCAGGTCAAATGTGTCGGGAGTTTCCCAAAGTCTATATATAAATGCATAAAGCCTCCCAATTTTGTTTTTTATTTTTAAATTTTTTTTTATTAAATTATGTTAATATTGGAACTATATAAATTTGGTTATCCTATTTGACACTGATTGTGTACCTTTTTTTGGGACAAATGCGTTAAAAGTCGACCAGGAACGTTTTGACCTGTCCATTTTTTCACCTAAACTTTTTATTGTTGTTATAATCTTAAACTGCTGTGTATTATGCTTTTCTCTAGGAAAGGATTGGAAGGCAATCAAAGTTTGCGTAACCTTAACCTTTGTTGTTGATCGATTGTACTGTTGAGACAACAGAACCACGAACACTATAGTGAAGCGATTACAACCTCAAAACGCGTTGAGTGCTCTTTGCTTTAAAAATCATGGTTTGGTATTGTTTAATTATAATATCATGCTTGGTGACAAACAATTGAGTTACCTAAAGAAGCTCCTAATGGCAATGTACATCAAGAATGGTTATATAGGATATCCCGAATGGCTGAGATTGAGGACGTACAGGCAACACGCAAGCTTCTGGATTTTTTCCGGGTAATTTTCAAGCTTTCTTTTCTTATGTTATGGTGAGCCACCCGAACAATATGAGTATGTTCTCGAAATCAAGACATTTCTTAAGAAGATGATTGTTCATGAAGATAATGTCCCTTTCTTTTTTTTCCCTACACGTGATGTAGAAAATGAGCTATATCTTCAAATGCATAATATTGTTAACCATTAACCACTCTTTAATCCATGATGTTCTCATGATTGTTATAAATACTTTGTTTTTTTTTTCCAGCAATTTAATGATCGCATTGATGACCTGTTACAAACATACCCAAGCACCTTCTATACTTGCAAGACTTGGACCACCGTAGGAGTGTGTAGAGAAAAAAATACACAAGGAAAAGTAGTTGTAATTTAGGTTTGATTCAGTTCTCAATATTTAAGTGTTTACTTTATTTCGCATTTGAACTAAAAGCACATACTTTATAATGACAGATAATTTATTAATTTTTATTTCCTCTTATCAGATTACCATTCATTTCTTTTTGTTCCTTATTCATTGTATAAATATTTTACGACGTTCATACTTCATTAACCGTTTCTTAATTTATTCCTTTGTCACTTTTTCAGCCATTTTTACCCGTCTTTTTCGCTATAGTCAACTATGTCAACAATATTCATAAGCTTGCGACCCTTTCTTTCAACATGTACACTTTCCAACCATTTTTTATATGCCAACAATAAAAAAACCATTCATGCACATAACAGGTTATATATTAACATATTTTATATATAGATGACATGGACTGTTTGGCATTATAATGTACTTATGATGCGAGTGAATGGTTCATTTATGAATCCAACAAAGTTATCATCAATTTATTCTATTCTGGTGACTTGTGTTCCCAAACAATGTAATCTATATATATAAAAGAATATTTATAAGTATGTCTCTTTATTAATACATAAGTTATAACTATACGACCCCCACTTATCAAATCTAATTCAACATCAGATTGACCAGAAGTTGTCAACCCACTTCCATTGTTTTTAGATTGTTACATGTATGCTTGACAGTCATTACTCTAAGACCAGTATTAGTAGTATATGTATATATGTATGATGATATATAACTTCTATGTAACGCATTATTTTATATTTGATACGAATCCAAGTGATGTTTTACATCAATATTGCAGCTTTTGGAGAATTTGAAAAGCTGAAGTATGAACTTATACCAACAGGGCCAATATGCAGGTAAGCACGCTTATATGCATAAGTGTTTTCACTATCTTGTTTGCTTCTTAACAAAATACTTAGTCAAATTGTGTGGTTTTTAGTCAACAATATTATGTTCAGGTACAGATTTCACAAGCAATGGTAATATTCACCGGGGTTTATATAAAAATGTAAAAAGCACATGAGTGATAACCTCAAATAATATTTTCAATTTTATGAAACTTAGGGGGTGTTTGTTTTAAGTTTACATGTGGCTTATAAAAAATTATTAAGGGTTAAATGTTGTTTATTTATTATAATTTATGTTTATTTTTAAAAATGATTTTATTATTGCATAATAACAAAGATTTAATTTCTTTGAAATACATATTTCCCCACTAAATGTAGCATGTTTAACCAAAAACCCCATTAAGGGTCAATAACTCACCACATCTATGTTTTAAAAATTTAATTAAAACAAACATTGTAAAATTACGAGAATTCTAAAAAAACATATTTAAGCAATCTTAATCGTGTATCTTGGTTTATAAAATTTCGTTTAAAAACTTATTGAAAATAAAACCTTATATAAATACTAACTACGTCATCAAAAAAATAAATAAACACGTAACACTGCAGAATATAATTATAATGTAAACTAAGAAATTAATGATATCAAATTCAAACAATAAAATTTAATAACTCTGAACCAAAACACTAACGCTGCTCTAACTAAGTAAATGGTAGTTGGAGCATCCTTAAAAAAACCGCCGTTTTGAATACCACTTCTGTAAGGATTATATCATCATTATCAAAACCATATAACCACAACCTTTTACCCCTATTCCTGGTAAACACACAAATAGCACCACTTAACAAACAAAGGGTATCAACAAAAAAACTCGACTTGTAACCCGACAATACATACATATTCTCATCACAACAAACATCAAACAACAGCTCCAAGCACCTATATACAATAACTAAATAAACACAATTAACAAAAAAATAATAATAATAATAATAAATGTTAATAATATTATCAAATGTAAAAGATGTTCATGATTAATATTGTTTAGAACAAAATGTTAGAAAGTAGTTACCTGCTTTTAGCCGTTTTATGGATTATGGTAACATCAATTATACTTATTAACCGTTTAGTTTAACTTTTAATAACTTTTAACTATATATTTGTTCTACTAAATCCTAAAAATAAAAACTACAAATCAAAGTACTTGCTTTTAGCGGTTTAATGGATTATGGTAACATCAATTATATATCTTAACCCTTTCATTTAACTTTTAATTGCTTTTTAGAATAAATTTGATCCACAAAATCATAAAAATAAAAACCACAAGTCATACCCGTCCATCGGACGGGTTTTGACACTAGTATATATATATATATATATATATATATATATATATATATATATATATATATATATATATATATATATATATATATATATATATATATATATATATATATATATATATATATATATATATATATATATATATCACTTAAAATATTGCTATCAGATAGAAACTATGGCGTGGCCTGATCACACGCGTAAATAGGTCTAAAACATCTTTAATTACATGTTATAAAAAAAATCCTCACTTGTTGCTTATGTTTATTATTTTACATATTTAATGCACCAGTAGTGTTAGTGTGCACGTACATAAATAATAAGTGAAGGGAATCTCGACAATATCAAGAGCCGAGATGATGGAAAGAAGCATAAGTCTAACTTAAAGACTCTGGAATAAAGAAAAGTGCTCGTCGGGAGACAGCTCGGCCTTATCTTAGATTTTGTTTTTGTTTAGCGACTTTTTGGATATTTTGGTAGTTTTTAGGATTTGTATTTGGTTTGGCATGTTTTATTTATCGTTTTTGCAGGTTTAAAGACCAGGGATAGACGATAGGAGGTCCAATAACTCCTCCGGAACACAAAAGGATAGTTGACATTTTGGGCATAACGACATCAGTAAGTACTTACAGCGTAACTGGGTCCAGTTACCCCACAACTTGCAATCCAATATGATTATCCGCCCAATTCAACATAACTACAGCGTAACTAGGCCAATCTAGTTGCGATGTAAGGTCTCTGTTCTAGGTATTCCATTTCTTAGGTAACTTACTACGGCATAACTAGGCCTATCTAGTTACACGGTAACTGATGAGTGTCTAAATACTCATCATTTTTATACTGTCTAGACTGCAAAAACATCTGAAAACACTCAGAAACGCATCAAAATGATAAAAATATCACAAACAAGTGTTTTATATGTTTTAAATGCAAAAAAATCAAAATCAGATGAAAAACGTATCAAGTTTGCATAATTGGCAGTTTTAGTCCCCCAAGTTACAAAAGTTATCAAAACTAGTCCCTGGTAATTCAAAAACTTGTAAAATGTCATTTAAGGTCCATGAGATTCAAAAGTTGTCAAAACAAACCCTTTAAAGTTTAAAATTTACAAAATGACAATTTTAGTCCTTAAACTTTGAAAAATGTCAAAATCAGTCCTTGGTGAGTTTAAAAATAGAAATTATTCAAACTACACCTTGTACTATTCAATTGTGGCATAATTGGTCCTTTATGATAAGTTTAGAGAAAAATTACAAGTTTGGTCCCTGGAGTTTGAAAATTGTCAAAAATGGTCCTTGGACATTTTAAAAATGGAAAATAATCATCATTGGTCCTTGTTCTATTCATATATGGCAGGAATGGTCCTTGTGGTAATTTTGGATTAGTGACAGGTTCAGTCCTTGGAGTTTGGCCAAATTACATTTTTGGTCCTTGTGGTTAACTAGCTAACAAACCAAACCGGACCCTTTTATTATTAATACCCAAATCCAATCCTTTAACCCAGCCTTGGCCCAATCCCTTCCCAAGCCCAATCCACCCACGTTATTAAATACCCCGGTCAAAAAGTCAAAAACCCGCCCAAAACCTTCACCCGTCTCTCCCACCACTGTAACACCAAAACCAGTGGTTTTCACCACCACTTGCCCACCTCTCCACCTCACCTTATCTCCCCACCTGTATACCATCCCCTTTCCACCTATACACCAGCCCACAACCAATTAATGCATCCCCACCATAGCAGTTTACTGTAGCACTCACAAACCTCTGTTTTTGCTTTCCAAATCACTCCTACTCCATGACTACTTCACATATTGTCCCCTCCACCTCACATAACATCCCAAACTTCTTTAATTACTCTGAAACTGTCTTAAGCAACCATTTGCACTTTTAGTAAAAAGTAAGTTTAAAGGCTAGGATGAGTTTGACTCAATCAATGGACAAGATTGTTGATGGGATATGTTCAGAATCAAGTGGGGAGTCTCAAAATGCTATAAAGAAAGAGGGAGAAGCAGATAAGAAAGCTATCTAGTGTAATTTTCATTTTATTAAGTCGTTTTAGCTTAAATTTCAATTCCTGTGTATGTTTTAATCTTAAAACTCTGTATTTCAAGTTTTTATGTTATAATAAAGTATTTGTGAAACATTAATTCCAGTATTAAGTTATATCTCAGATTATGCAAATTTTCCTTATTTTAAAAATCTCATGAATGATCAAAGGTTGTTTGTAGATGTTATTATGGACTGATATAGCCCATGTAAGCTCCTATAAAGCTTATTCAAGCTTTTAGAAACTCTAAAACTTTGTTTAGTATTAAAAACAGAAAATTCACAAAAATACCAAGAAAATAAAGAAAAAATAAAAATCAATGGTGAAACATGCAAGAAAGCTGGAGCAAGGTAGATTTTGGATGGCCTTGGTATAGAGCTTATTGGTAAGCTTTAGGTTGTGTTTGTATACCTCAGTTCTCAGTCTTGTGCTTGAATCCACTTGTAAGCCCTTTTGATCCATTTTGGTAATTCACTGTGTTGGTTGTTAATTAGCTTAAGTTTTAGTGTTTCTGTGTTCATTAGTTGTGGTTAAGTAAAAATAAACTATAAAATAATAAGCTTGTGCTTTACAATTCTTAGTTGCTAGAAATCTCATTTTCACAGTCTTATAAGCATTAGTGTAATTTCTTGATCTTATGTTGTTATTGTTGTTATTTAATGTTTATTTAGTCTTACTTAGTGATAATATTAGGTCTGCAATCAATAACATGGTCCAAATCTGTGTTTTGACTTGAAAAATATCAAAACAGTTTCAATAAGTGTTGTTTGGATTATCTTGTTTGACTGTGCTAAAGTTTGTTTAAAGCAGTGTTAATGCTTGTTCTGTGTCACAATAGGTCTTAATATCTCATTTCAATAAGAAGAACCAGTGTTTGTTCATTAAAAAGTCAAACTTTCCTTTAATCTCATATTACTTAGTCACTGTTAGGATTTCAAAATCAAAACTCATCATATCTGTTTAAAACTTGGTAAGTTAGCTTATTATAGTCTCATTACACCTTAACATAACATAATCAGTGCATAAGATTGATTTAAAGTTCATTAAAGTCAACTTTACTTCATTTTCTTAAAAAGTCAAAAGAGTCCCTGTTCACGGTGTTGGTACCCGATTTCACAAGCTCTTAGAGAGCTTATTAGTTACCCATATCTTATGAAACTTAACTTTTTGAGAAGCTCACCTAGCTGTCTCAAGGTTACAAGTGCTTATTTTCCATTCCTAGCTTATTTAAATAGCCTGCAAGTGCTTATAAGTTTGTCCCAATTTACTCAGCAATCACGAGTCATACTCATGATTTTCTAGCTTTTCAATAGCTTCTCACAAGCTCATTTGTGAAAGCCAAAATTTGTAAATTAGTTTTTAGATAGCTCGGTTGGTAAGCTAGTCAAATCCAGTGTCTGTTTTCATTTTCAAGCTCATATAAGTGCTTAAATTTAAGCTAGAAACTGCCTAGTAAACTCAAATAGTGTCTTGTGCATACAGTTTAGTTTAAGCTTATTTAGAGCTTATTTAGTACTTATTTCTTAATAAATTTGCTTTTCCAGATATCATTTTAGCTTAATAACTGTTGTTTAGCTTATTCTTAGTTATCTTATGCTTAATTATTAGCTTATAAGCCATTTGCTTAATCCTTGTGCTTATTTATTCTTAAAAGCCCACTGTTGAGAAACATAAGCTTATTCAGAGCTTATTATAGGTTTTTGTAAAAAGTTGTAGTTTTAAAAAGTGCTTATTTTCTTGTGTTTAATAAGTTTGTAAAAGAAAATCAAAAATAAAATGTTTTGCAAAAAGGGTGGGAGGCAGGCTCGAACCTGAGACCTCCCAACCTTGAGAGTGATAGTGTGTACCTGTATAGCTAGTTGCCCTTGGGTCTTTGTTGTTATCTTCTACACAATTTAATACATAACCACCTTTTGTCTCATATAGCTTATTCGAGTGTTTTAGCTTATTTATAGCTTATTTAGACCAGCTTTTTCATCATTTGTATTTTTCTTTAATTTGTATTAGTATTAAGTATTTTATAAAAAAGTTTCAGATTTTTCCAAATAGTTTTAGTATTTTTAAATATTTAATTAGTGTAAAATAGTAATTAATTCATAATAAAAAATATAAAAGTCTAAAAAATATAAATCTTTTTTCTAAAATTTTCTTTTGTCATATAGTACGTAATAAAATTGTTTTTACATTCGTAGGCCTTTTATTTCATAAATTTTACGTTTTTGCTTGCGCACTCGCGTAATTTTTAGACTTAACGTACGTTTTCATTTTAAATCTAGTTTTTAGATAATTTAAGTTTACGTTTTAGTTAAAATAGTTTATTTAAGTTATTTTGTTTTATAAAATCACAAAAACATCAGTGTAAAAATAGTGATAGCGTTTATTTAATATATTTTAACTTTTTAATTTTCTTAATTTGCATTTAAGTCGCTGTAATTTATTAACTTTTTCTTTAGGTATAATTAACCATCCAAAACCTTACTGATCACTATCCTTAGTGATCATTCTATCATCTGATCAAGTGTTTATACACCAATTCATCCTCCGTGGGACTTAACGACCCAGGAATCCACTATATTCCTCTTATCTTAAATTGCATTTGGTGTTTGAGCTGTTTTAAGTTTATTACGGTTGGCCATTCACAAGTGGCTAGCTTGAGTGATTAAACTTGACGGTTTAGCACCAATCAGTAACCCATTCCTGGTACACAATTTCTTAGGTCAACTGACCTACCACGTAACTGGGTCGATCCAGTTACGTTGTAACTATCCCTTGTAATGCAATTTTTTTTTTAAAACAGTTTCAAAATATTTCCAAGCTTGGTATATTAGTTAGATGAACTTTGTAGGTGTGTTCTCGGTAAACCCTCACGAGACTTCACTCGTCCTCTCGGGGCCACCGAGGGGTTTAAAAGGCTTGTTGTATATGCTAAATGCAACCGTGATTCCTACGAAAGTGAATTATGATTTATTTTGTTTTATTTTATTTTTTTTACATTTCATGGTATTTTTCTTTTATCTGGATTTATGTTTTTTGGTATTAGTTTTCTTGGGAGCTAAACATGTTTAAGAAAGATGGAAGTGGTGTTCATAGCTACAAGAAGCACTTCTCCGGATTAGTTGAGTACCGTTGATGGTTGTGATTATGATTTGATGATGGAGTTGGATGTTGCTCGAGGAGGTACATTTAGAGAATGATACGTGGATGTGCCATCTATTGATCATACCGAGCAAATCCAGAGGAGTTTTCTGTTCCATTTCTTACCCTTCCTATCATTACTTATTATGCTTAGTGTGACCCAAATTGGGGGGGGGGGGGAGGATTAGAAATAAACACCCGCCTGATTATACTTGCCTTTATTTTTCTAGTTTTTAGTGAAAATGCTTCATATTTAAATTCTTTATATGTTTTTCATTACTTAACTGGATTAATCCAGACTGTGCACACCTACCCT
Organism: Chrysanthemum makinoi; assembly: GCA_910596185.1. Classification (NCBI taxonomy): domain Eukaryota; kingdom Viridiplantae; phylum Streptophyta; class Magnoliopsida; order Asterales; family Asteraceae; genus Chrysanthemum; species Chrysanthemum makinoi. The sequence continues at coordinate 308,874,823 of OU343223.1, read as the reverse complement.
ATATTTCCATTATGTGAGGATAAGCCTTTCAATTTTTCCCTTATACATAATTCCAAAAAAATGAGTGTGCCGTTGGCTGTAGTAGACTTTAAAACTTAGCCTTACATATCTTTTCGATGATAATGAGCATTACGCTAAGGTAACTTGGTGTAATCGGTGCAGCTAGGATATAATGAAAATATCAGGATTAACCGATTAACCCCAAATTAGCCCATATGTGTACATTTTTGTGCGTTTATCGACTTGTCACATTGACTTGTCGACCTCCTGTGAAACCCTTTTTGTTGCACTCATTAGTTGTGCAAGATACCCATAGTAAACCCATCTGAGCCATTCTTTTCATTTTGTTCACCCATTATATGTTGTTTCGTTACACCTATCGCCTAGCCTGCCCGGTAGTTTCTTTAAGTCCATGGTCCGGGCGTTGTTGGTTAAATTTGGTTCCACTGGTGAAAGTCGCGGGTTTCGAATAAAGGGTATTGGAAGAAAGTCGGGTTAGATAATAGTTGATCTCAAGTGGGGGGATGCTTTTATATGTCCGTATTGTTTTTATTTTTTATTTCTTATTTTATTATTTCGCAATGCATACATTGTCTTGCAATAAAATAAAATAAAAATATAAAAAAATAGAGAAAAAAAAGAATGCAAGCAAGAGTTTTTTTATAGTTGTTAGTAATATAAATCAGCTTATTTGTCATGTAGTATTGTGGTAAGTGTTTCCGCCTTGCACAGCTTATATAGTGTTGACATATCCGTTGTGATTTATTTTAATGGATTACACTTTTAGACCTGTACATTTCTATCTCACCTTTCTATTTTAGTTTCAATTTGTACAATGAGGGTATTGTACATCTTAAGTGGGGGGAAGGGAGATAGAAATGATTGATTATATGGTTTTTGGTCGAAATATGTGCTAAATTTACCCAAATTTTAAATTTTTTTATAGCACATATTTTTTTTTTATGATGAAAGCCGAGTTAATGCATTTTACTTTTCTAGTTTATGGAGATTATGAGACACTACGCTTTATTTTATATGCATTGACTCTTGTATTGAAGACCCCTCAACTCTTGACTCTCGGATTTTGCTATGGGATTGAATGCGACTAGTGACGGGGCGATTGTGGACTTTAGGGAACTATTTGTTTCGTGTCTTTTTATTAACACCCATTAAAAGTTTTCCCATGTCTTTACCTACCCTTATTTTCCTTTAATTTCATGCTTCGAGCTTAGGTGAGGAAGCGAGAATCATTGGTGTATTGGTCATGGATTTGGTCATGTATCATTGGTTTTGTCCCCTTCGCCGTAGCACGCTAGTAATGACTTAAAAAACAACTCAGTAAGCCTTTATGTTGTGTCAACCCTTTGCCTTTTGGAATAGCTGCATCTATAGATTCTAGTGGTGGAGATTAATATCTTTGTCAAACCTATGATAGAATGCTTGCCATGACTGAGCAGTTGAGTGATCACCCAAAAACAATAAACACATAGATTAGTAAGAGATATAGTGTGATTTCAATTACCTTTTCGTGAGGTGCTCGATTTGAAAATTTATAGCTTATGTAATTTTTGAACTCATATCTTCCAAGAAATCTAGGGAGATATCTTTTTAAAATTGATTAAAAAAGATATATTTGAGGGCAAGTAGGGTTTCGAGTTGGGGGATACTTGATAACATCAAATTAGCCTGATATTTTATATATTAAATTCCCGTGTTTATTGCCTTATTTATATTAATATGGTACTTAATTCGTTCATATTCCTTCATATTTACATTTCATGTTAATTAAGGCATTGGAGCGGAAAAGATATGAGAAAAGGCTAAAAAGTGCATAATCGTACTCAGAAGATATTTACGGCGTAAGGGCACGATTGACTTACGTCGTAGCAATGGCCAAGGAATTTTTTTAAGTATCAAGAAAGTTACGCCGTAACAAAGTAATGGGTGACGGCGTAAAAACAGATGAAATGTTAACGAGAGTTCTACAATCGTAACCTATCTTTAGGTTACGTCGTAGTGACCAAGTGTGAAGGTTACGGCGTAACTTGCGATTTAGTTACGCCGTAGTAGTGGATATTCATGTGGATAATTCATGCTGACAAAGACTTACGGCGTAAGTTATGTTGGACTTACACCGTAATTAATAACTTAGGCGCAAAGTGTTGAAATTCAGAGGCTGAAAGCGGCAAGTTGATATTATGGTTTATTTATTTCGAAGATTTGATGTAATAATAATAAGAATGATGGAGGGCCTAATCCATACAATTCCTAAATTCTCATATGAATAAAAACATTTTTACATGTTTACTACCTACGGTGGAAAATGATAAAGTGTCACATGGACAGGACAACATGGCGCATGATCAGGGATTAAAGGTGGATAAGGGCCAAAGTTCATTATTATATATAGTGAGATATGCAATATGATTGAAGATATCTTTTGTGGTTTCTTGGAGCAGCCGACGCAAGGGACAAAAGAGAAGAAGGAGACCAGTGGGTCGTGGCTTTTAGGGGTAAATCTTTCGGGGTTTTACCCCGGTACTTAACTAGAGGATTTATATCATTTATTTTATACGATATGTAATTATTTCTTTACTTTCATTATTTAATTCAGTTTCATTATTTAGCAATAATAATTTTGATTCTGATTGATTGTTGATTTATTGATGATTATTATGTTTAATCGATTGGTATTAATTGATTTTTTTATCGGTTGTTAATCATTGATCTTTAATTTTTTGTTTATTTATTACTTTATATGTATGCGTTCTTTGCTTATTTTGAGACACATTCGTTTTGGTAGCTTGGAAGTTTGGGTAGTATTTAGGAAGCTAAGAGAATTGACCATAAGACCCTAGTGAATTAGGTTGCGAGTAGTAGTAAGAATTGACCATAGGACGATCACTATCTTGCGTGCGAATTATACTAACGAGCACCTTCCAAACGGAAAAGCTTAAAAGTTAGGGAAACCTAAGATCCGACGGCGAGTTTCATTAAATAAGTCTTAGAACGTAGAGGCACTTAGTGACTCTTTCATTTCGTAAACCCACGAACTCTTGTAATTAGGTTCTGAGAATAGGACGTTATGCAAGATAGGACTAGATGAATTGACCAACTGAGTCTAGTGACTTAAACCTCATATATTGCGATAATAAACACCGGTGCTTAACGACTGAGAATAGTTTACCAAATGATCCTTGGTAACTCATAATTAACTTGGTGAGGAGTCTAGGATCATAGGGTAAACGAATTGACCAAAGGAGTCTATCATCTTTTACCACAATTTAATTCGTGAGTAGATGCGGTATAAGAATTAAATCATATCAATTATCATCCCAATTAGTTGTTTGCCATAGAACCATCCCATTAGATCACGTAGGATAACTTAAATATAGTCACCATCCCTTATCAAATTATAAACCCCTTTTACAAATTAAAATATCATTTCAATTAGACATCTAGAAATCACTAGTCGTTCCTGAGGACGACCTCGGACTTACCATCCACTCTCTACGTGCGATCGGGTACACTACCCGTTAGTATATGTGTAAATCAGTAGGTAGTCGAGTATTATAAATGTAAAACCTGATCTAGCGTATCAGTGCATGATGATGTTTATTTAGAAAATATATATATAAATCCAATTTTGTAGGTTTTACCTTTAATGTATGTTCGTATACTAAATTTTTTATGATTTAAGATCATTTGAGGATAAAACATTCTTTACATACCAAGGGATCAATTTTCACCCTCCATCTTGCTTCCATTTTTATTCGATCTAATTGATGAGATTAATCACAACAATTTAAAAACTCCACTTTCATCAATTTTTTTCCAAATATTAATATGTTTCAAAACGTTAATCGTTAAGTGAAACAAAATATACCATTAAGACAAACATTTAATTATCTTTCTATAGATAGGCACTTTGATATATTTTTGACATAATTTTTTTTTTCGTGTTTTTCACATTTTATTTACATTTTTTTTTTCGTTACTGAAATTTGCATGAAAAAAATCAAACGTGATTAAACACTAATTTAAATATCACATGTGATATTAGTGTTAAATCACATATGATATTACACTAATATCATATGTGATTTAACACTAATATCATATGTGATTTAACAATAATATCACATGTGATATTCAAATTAGTGTTTAATCAGATGTGATTTTTTCATGCAAATCTCAGATTTGAAAAAAAGCGGAAAAAAAGACGAAAAACGTGAAAAAAATAATTTTTTTTCTTTTTTCGAAAGTATATCAAAGTGCCTGTTTATAGAAAAATAATTAAATGCTCGTCGCGATGGTGTAATTATTTTCGCATAACGATTAACGGTTTAAGAGATATTTAAATTATAAAAAATATGTGAAATAATAAAATTATTTTAATCTCAACCATTGATTTTCTTTTTAGATGCATGGTGGGGATGAGTCCCTTGATATGTGAAAAAAAATTTGATATGTAAAATAACTCTCCTAATTTTTTATAGTATTACGTAAGTATTGATATTATTATCCTACTAATGGATTAGATTTAATTTGTAAAAAATCACATTCTAAAAGATATCGACGAAGTTTAGAACTTATCACGTAATATGATTTAATATACAAAAGATATCGACGAAGATAACTAATGGTTTTTTCAACATTCTAAAACATGCATCTTATACTTGGAAACGATTCTGATGGAGCGAATTTCTTTTTATTATATTTCTGGCGGGTTAATGGTATTAATAAGTTGGTTTGTTTGTTTCTGATGCTTTGCGTTGCTAACGAAATAATTTAACTAGTAAAATACACCATCAAAAAACAACAATAGCATAAATACAAAATCTCAATATGTTTAACCGTTTCTAAATCGTTATCCGTTGAACGAATGGATTCTGATTTAAGACCATAGAAGTTTCTGCATGAACAATAAGTTGTTCATGCATTATATTTGTGATGGATTCAAAATGATACATGTGCATAATGTTGTTTGTTTAAAAAGTAGCTACAAATCCTTAGGATAATAATATCTATAATTACGTTTCATTTTATGTTCATATGCCAAATTTGTCATTTAAAGAAACCTTTGTGATTTTTTAAGAATTAAATCTAACCCAGTCCTTAGGATAATAATATCTATAATTACGCAAATATTATAAAAAAAATTAAAATTTTGACGTAAATGAGACTTAATAATTAGAGTGGGCGGATTATATTTTTCTTGAATCATGTTGATATATTATCTATTATATTTATTAACCCAAAACTAATCTAACAAAAATCAAACTGCCCGTGCATGCAGTGCCGTAGCTGAATTAGCAGAGGACCTGTGCAAAAAAATTTATAAGGTCTAAATAAATATGATAATGAAAATTTATCGTAATCATCTAGGTTTAAGTTTTAATGAGTTCTTCGTCACTCTAGACCTTTTTAAGAAGAGTTTAACATATATTTAGGTCATAATTTAATATATCGTTAACATTTTGAAGTTGAAAGTAAATTTGGAGGCTCTAAAATATAAAAAAAGGATGTATATTTTGAGGCCCTTAAAATTTTGAGGCCCAGTGCGGTATAACACCTCGCACACCCTCGAATACGGCTCTGCGTGCATGCATGAGGATCTAAAACTAGTATAAAGATAAAAATAAAATAAATATTAAAGATGTAGACGACGTGATGCTCATTGTGTTCAATATTTAATTAATATTACATTGTTCTACCACTTGAATTTCCTCTATAAATACCTCCCAGTAAGTAAGTAAATCAGCCATACTCAACTCAAGTTATTATTGCTCCAAATTAGTATTACCATGGCTAAGCTTCACTCCTCCACCGGTATAGAGCTCGAATCCGTCTTCGTTCCACCGTCCTACAAGCCTCCCAGTGCAACTAAAACTTTGTTCCTCGCAGGCGCAGGTATTATTTCCACATTAAGGTCCTCAACTGATCATACATGCATGACGTACCATATATTTTGTCTCTTTCATATAGTTTTATTGTTAATGTTATATCTGGATTATTAATTGGAAATCATGCCAAAGGTGTAAGACATTTGGAAGTGCAAGGAACCATCCAGAAGGTTGCCGTGGCCGGATTGTACTTAGAAGAAAAAGCTTTTGAGGCACTTGCTATGAAGTGGAAAGGAAAAACTGACGTCGAGTTGATGGATTGCGACGAATTTTACAAGGATATATTTAATGGTAACCCTTCACTCAGTTTAAACCTTTCGTTCATCCATCATACATATTTTGGTTCAACAAATTTTGGTCCCTATCCAGATTGTGTTAGAGACAAAGAGATTGTCACTGAATAAAAATGCCTCAAACTAAGCATAGTTCAGATTGCTTAAGTCCTTAGGGTAAACCCTTCTTTTTTTATGAGTTTGACCTGACCACTTCATAGGTTTTTGTGTTTAGCAGAAATTGAACTTGACACCTGTCATATTTGGGTTTAATCCATCTAATAGCAAGATACTTTCCAAAATGCACATATCACCCATGAACCGAAATAGAATGGTAGCAGAGATGATGGTGGTGGACGATGATCATAAACCTAGGCTAAGTTTACCTATATAGCAAGTAGTAGGTAAATTTGTCATGTTATTGACACAAAAATGTGAAGTTTGTTGCGGTATTCTTTTTGGGTTCATGTCTGATAATTGGGTTACATCCTTATATAATACTAACATCTTATTTAATTAGGTTACAAACCTTTAAGGGCCATTTTGGTGTCGGCTCGTGCAGGGCCGAATACCCAAGAGGGGGCCCTGGTCCTTCCAAAAGAGCAAGAACAGTTGAAATATGAATCATAAAACTCAGATTTTAGCTGACTTTCACATAACCAAACTATGTTAACAGGAACCTTGAGTCGATGGTAACCATCCTTCAATAGGCTTGGTTTCATTAAAAGCACTACATACTCTAAACACCATTTTTAATGGTTACTAAATTGCGATTAATGTGGCAGACTTCTTTCGGCTGTGAAAAATATTTATTACAAGAATAAGTCATCAGTTTCAGAGGCCGCATGTTTCATAATTAGTTGCATATTTTTAGTTTACATAAATGGTTGAGGTAGAATAAATTACATAAAACTTACAACGACATGTATCATAGCTCTTAGGTTTAACTATAATTCTTTTTTGACCTTCAAAGAGATTGTATGTAATCATAGGTTAGATCGATTAATATACTTGAACTAGTCGTACATAGATGAGAAAATATAAATTTTAGCTCGCCAGTAAACACTAATGTCGTAAGAAATACTCCGTAACTTTTTAGACATGATATCTAAATGTATTCGATGACCAACATCATCCATCATTTTCCCAATTTTAAGCACATTAAGTTATGTTTACACCCTTTGTACAGGCCCCTTTGAGAAGCTTATTCGTACTACATTGTTGGTACCGGCAACGGGTAAGTTTTTCTCTGAATTAGGGGCACAAAAGATGGTTACGTTGTGGAAAGAAGAAGGAACCTTCAATGATGCGGATGCTGCAACCATTGTCAAGTATCTTGAGTTTTTCAAAGATGAAAACTTAAAGCCAGGTGACACTGTCCTCTACACACATTTGCCCGATGGCTCAGCAACGGTTAGTACAGTTATATGTGTTGAACTATAAATTAAAAAGTAATAATAATTCACCAGTGTTTAATTTGTTTATATGTAGGTTGCTATTGCTAAAGATGGTATCATACCTGAAGCTCCAATCGGGGTGTTACAGACCACGAAATGGGGACATACACAGCTCGACGGCATGATTGGGAAGAATGGTGTTTTCCCACAAGCGAGACAAAATGTCGCCTCAAGATTTACGGAATTGTTCAACTAAGGAACATGGTTCATAAGTGTAGAATAAGGATTTCAAGGGTCACCTTACAATCCATCATGAGTGATTTGTTTTAATGTATCTGTGTGCAATGTTTGTATTTTATTTGACAGTTATGAATTTGTGTTTAAATCATTTGGCAAAACTAGATGTAAGCTATATGTTGTAAACAGTAAGCTCTAAACTGCAAAGCTGTTAACATTAGTTACAAGCTGTAACTTTTTTTTTTCAATAAAAGTGATTGGTAAACTAGCTGGTAATTGTAATTATAAGTTGAATTTTACGTTAACAGCTCTGAAATATTTTAAAAGCTTCATGATCAACTACAAAAAACTGCATACCAAATAGGCTCAAAATCTTCAAAAAACTAACACTAGATTGATTTTATAAATTTTTAACGTTAATTGAAACCAAAAATTCTTCCAAGACCCACGTTAAGTGTAACCTCTAATAGTGTTTTTCAGAAAAATAACATTAGCCGTAAGGGGTAGCTGTTTTTTCTGCAAATGCACTTAGTAACATAACTGTAACTATAATCATTTTGCTTAGAACGATGTAAAGAACATTGACATCTATCTATTTAAACTAATGAAAGAGAGTTTTTTTGCAAGCACTCTATTAAGGGTCCGTTTGGTTTGTAGATGGGTTTAGGATTTGGATTTGGTTTAGGATTTGGATTTTGTTTTGGATTTGTGACAAAATAATATTTTAATTAATATTATAATTTAATTGTACTTAAATATTGTATTTTAACATTAGATATTAATGTGATGTGAGATAAAAAAAAAAGTAGGCCTCATTGATTTTGTTAAAACCCGACCCCTTGATCTGGATTGGAAAAAGCTTGTCAAAAGGGTTTTAAAAATCAGACTTTAACAACCAAACAACAATTTTCTACTGTCAAGCCCAAATCCAACCCCCACGACCCCCAACCAAACGCACCCTAAAGTTTTTCTGAAAATATCTTTGCTTGAGAACTTGACATGTGGCAAAAAAAATTGTTTGAATAAGTCATGATTTTAGATAAAGATATATTTGCACCCGGTTATAGAAGCATCTTTATTCCTTGACTTTAATTTGGTTTCAAGTTTCCTCATTAGATTTTTCAAATATAATAGTTAATTATATATTTACTGTTCTTATCTTGACATTTCAAAAATTGAATTTTTTGTTATTTAACTTTAGACATAATAACTTATGTTTCTACTTTTGTAAGTTTTGTTTCATTCTCCAACTAAACTTTGAATCTCTTTATGCCTTTTGATTTATATTCTTCTATTTGTTACATGAACTTTCTTTGTTATATGCATGAACTTAGTAGGTGTTGTTTGTTATACGCATGAACTTTGTTTGTTATATGCATGAACTTAGAATGCAAGGTGTATCTTCACCACCTTATATCTCAGCGACACATCAGTTTTCTCTCTCCTCTCTCTCTTCCACTCATTTCCACTCACCTTTTTGTGGACAAAGCACTCACTTCTACTCACCTTAACTTTTTTTTTTTACTTTACAAAACATAAAAACGTAACTAATGAAAATAAAAACGCGAACGTACGAAATTAAAACATTACGTAATCTTCGAAATTAAAATAGTACATAAACTACAATTATTAAAAACACAAACATACGAAAATTAAACATTACATAAACTTCAAAATGAAAACTAAAACTCGAAACCCCACTTCGCTTTGATCCCCGCTCTAGCCTCGTCCATGGCCCTGCGTGCCTCCCCGGTCAAGTGTTCATATGCCTACAAATAGAACATCATGTCTTTTTGTCTTGTTTTATACTCCTGCACTTCCACCTTCTTTTTTATTGCCATAAATTCAGCCCGTTCTTTCATCTTCATTTCTATGACACGTTCATTCTGTTGTGCCAACTCCGATATCATCATCTTCGCCAACGTCTCGTCACTCATAGTTCCCGGATGATGTCGTTGAGCGCACCTTTCTTCTTCGCAGCTTCGCTTTGTCCCTGCCGTTGGTCGTTGAACTTCCTGCACATCATCCACCTCATTTTCTTGAGCTTCAGCATTCAAATTAATACTAGCATCCCGGTTTCCGTGTTGAATGAACTAGACCCAAATGACTTGTATCTTTTGGATCTTTCTCTTGATTCCTTTGCTAAAAATTTTGGAGCTTCAACGTCATTCCATTTGTCACATTTTCTTAACACCTCCAACAATGTATGAGTGTGAACTTGTAACCGTATTCAGCTTCAAAGTTTAGCATTGCCGTATTGTAGTAATCTTCGTCTCCTTTGTTTTCCATTTCCCACAAACCATATCGTACGTTCGGTGATCAATCTTTGTTTTGCTCTCTATGTACGCCTTTACGTCAGTCCAAAATCCATTCTCTTTCCTCGTGTTACCTTTGGCACTATCTTCAGAAACATGAATCCAACCTTTGCACAACGCAATTTCTTCGTCTTGGGTCCATGGAATCATTCGGGGTTGCTCCTCGGTTTGAGCAGTCCTAGTATTACGTCTTCTCGACACCTTTTTGGCTGGTGCCGGTTCCGGGGCCAATTCTTCAACGAGAGATTCTTCACGAGTCCAGTTTTGATAAAATTCTTCTCCAAAAAAAGGTTCGTACATTTCTTCATTTGGAAAGGAAGAAATAGGAGACATGGTTTGTTGTGTATGAGGTTGTGATGACGAACCACCCATTTGTGTTTGTGACAAGTAGTTTGGGTTATCAAATGGGAACGTGTTTTGTTGTGAAAATTGACTAAAAGCGTTTTGTTGTTGTTGTTGTGTGCATTGGCTAAAAGCTTGTTGTTATTGATGTTGTTGTGGTGGTTGTTGTTGTTGTGGATATGGGTTACGGTATGATTCGTTTTGGTATGCTTGGTTATAGATTGATTGTGCTCGAAAGTTGATTTGTTAGTTTGGCGAAGGAGTATTTCCTAAATTGAAGGTTCCTTCGGGTGTCGGTGGATTGCTTCGGGGATTTCTTTCTTGAAAACGATTGGTGTTTTGTGGTGTTTTTTCTTGAGACATGGTTTTTTAAAGAGATCTATTTAAACAAATAAAAGAGAGTTTTTTTGCAAGCACCTTATTAAAGTTTTTCTAAAAATATCTTTGCTTGAGAACTTGACATGTGCCAAAGAAAATTGTTTCAATAAGTCATGATTTTAGATAAAGATATATTTGCACCCGGTTATAGAAGCATCTTTATTCCTTGACTTTAATTTGGTTTCAAGTTTCCTCATTAGATTTTTCAAATATAATAGTTAATTATATATTTACTGTTCTTATCTTGACATTTCAAAAATTGAATTTTTTGTTATTTAACTTTAGACATAATAACTTATGTTTCTACTTTTGTAAGTTTTGTTTCATTCTCCAACTAAACTTTGAATCTCTTTATGCCTTTTGATTTATATTCTTCTATTTGTTACATGAACTTTCTTTGTTATATGCATGAACTTAGTAGGTGTTGTTTGTTATACGCATGAACTTTGTTTGTTATATGCATGAACTTAGAATGCAAGGTGTATCTTCACCACCTTACATCTCAGCGACACATCAGTTTTCTCTCTCCTCTCTCTCTTCCACTCATTTCCACTCACCTTTTTGTGGACAAGGCACTAACTTCTACTCACCTTAACTTTTTTTTTTTTACTTTAAAAAACATAAAAACGTAACTAATGAAAATAAAAACGCGAACGTACGAAATTAAAACATTGCGTAATCTTCGAAATTAAAATAGTACATAAACTACAATTATTAAAAACACAAACATACGAAAATTAAACATTACATAAACTTCAAAATGAAAACTAAAACTCGAAACCCCACTTCGCTTTAATCTCCGCTCTAGCCTCGTCCATGGCTCTGCGTGCCTCCCTGGTCAAGTGTTCCTATGGCTACAAATAGAACATCATGTCTTTTTGTCTTGCTTTATACTCCTGCACTTTCACCTTCTTTTTTATTGTCATAAATTCAGCTCGTTCTTTCATCTTCATTCCTATGACATGTTCATTCTGTTGTGCACACCTTTCTTCTTCGCAGCTTCTGCTTTGTCCCTGCCCGTTGGTCGTTGAACTTCCTGCACATCATCCACCTCGTTTTCTTGAGCTTCAACATTCAAATTAATACTAGCATCCCCAGTTTCCGTGTTGAATGAACTAGATCCAAATGACTTGTATCTTTTGGATCTTTCTCTTGATTCCTTTGCTAAACATTTTGGAGCTTCAACGTCATTCCATTTGTCACATTTTCTTAACACCTCCCAACAATGTTTGAGTGTGAACTTGTAACCGTATTCAGCTTCAAAGTTTAGCATTGTCGTATTGTAGTAATCTTCGCCTCCTTTGTTTTCCATTTCCCACAAACCATATCGTACGTTCGGCGATCAATCTTTGTTTTGCTCTCTATGTACGCCTTTACGTCAGTCCAAAATCCATTCTCTTTCCTCGTGTTACCTTTGGCACTATCTTCAGAAACATGAATCCAACCTTTGCACAACGCAATTTCTTCGTCTTGGGTCCATGGAATCACTCGGGGTTGCTCCTTGGTTTAAGCAGTCCTAGTATTGCGTCTTCTCGACACCTTTTTGGCTGGTGTCGGTTCCGGGGCCAATTCTTCGACGGGATATTCTTCACGAGTCCGGTTTTGATAAAATTCTTCTCCAAAAAAGGTTCGTACATTTCTTCATTTGGAAAGAAAGAAATAGGAGTCACGGTTTGTTATGTATGAGGTTGTGATGACGAACCCCCCCTTTGTGTTTGTGACAAGTAGTTTGGGTTATCAAATGGGAACGTGTTTTGTTGTGAAAATTGACTAAAAGCGTTTTGTTGTTGTTGTGTGTATTGTTGTTGATGTTGTTGTGGTGGTTGTTGTTGTTGTGGATATAGGTTACGGTATGGTTCGTTTTGGCATGCTTGGTTATAGATTGATTGTGCTCGAAAGTTGATTTGTTGGTTTGGCGAAGGAGTATGTCCTAAATTGAAGGTTCCTTCGGGTGTCCGTTGATTGCTTCGGGGATTTCTTCCTCGAAAACGATTGGTGTTTTGTGGTGTTTTTTCTTGAGACGTGGTTTTTTAAAGAAATATGTAGTTATAAAGTTTAGTATGTGTTTTAAAAAATATATTTGGTGGATATTTATAAGGGAAAAATGGGGTAGTAGGGATTTTTTTTATACAATCAAACGGTAACATTCTCAACTACGTGAATTGGTCACCTTAAATTGCCTAGGATACCGAGACTCACGCGTGAGTTGTGTTTGTGTGCAAGGTGACTCGCGAGTGAGTAGGACTTAAGGTGAGTCGTTTTATCCCCTTACCGTCTAGCCTTATCTTGATATTTAAAAATTTGATTTTTGTTATTGATGAGCCTACAAAGCGCGTTCGGGGTCAAAGGAACTTCCTTTTCATTGAGCAAGTTTTTCAACACCCTAGGTAGTGAACCTAATCGTTGTAGTGTAGTATTGGGTAAGCCTCGGGTATTGATATCGTTCTCTAGAGGAATAGGAATGCTAGCAAGAAGTGTATTACGCTAAGGTGGGGTTGAGGATGATTCTTTTTTATCTTTTATTGGTTTTTTAGAAAGCTAAGAGTAAAATCTCGGGGCAATTGGTTTGGGGGTGGTACTTCTACCGATTACTTCTACTATTCTAATTATCTAATTCTACGTGTAGCTATGTCTATTTGATTGTGTGCTCGTATGATGATTAAAAATGTGTTTACCTAGATACTATTACTCCCTAGTTATCTTTTATTGTTGTTTGAATTGTCACGTCCTTATTCTTAACGCGTTGTGTTTTCTAAGGTCGTAGGGTGTGCCTATGCCCTAACTCTTTGAGAATACCTTTAGGTTATTGCCTACAAAATCCGCTAGATTAATCATAAACTAACTTTAAGGTTATCGTTGGATGTTTAGACTACGAAATCCGCTAAGTGATTCATAAACTAATGTTCACAAAGATTACTCAAGCATTTAAACACAACGATAGCCTAGTTGCACTCCTAAGCCAATTACAATTAAGAGAAGAGACAACCAATCAATAATTAACAACTAGGTTTCATAGATCTAAGCAAACACACAAGAAATTTAGCTAGACATGTTAAACAAGCAAGCATACACACATTCAATGGAAGACATAATGATACTAATGGATTAAAACACTTATCTTGATGTGTAAAATAGGGTTTGGGACCCTAAGATACTGTCCAAGTCGGACTACAAACGTTTAGGGTTTTTACTCCAAAAGTCTACCTCCCTAAATGCAGAAAAATCTAATTCTATATATAGATTTACACATGCAACGGCGTCGCCTTATAGGTGGGACGCCGTCAGATCGCTGTCATTAGGGTTTTCGTCTTGGCCAAGTTATCGATGGGACGGCGTCACGTTGTAGTTGTGACGTCGTCGGGCTTCAAGTGGGACGTCGTCTTGGTTCTGGATCTGGGCCGTCTGAGATGAAAAGTCTTAGCGACGCCCTTCTTCTTCAAAGCCTGACGCTGTCAGCTGTTATGAGCAAAAAATCCACTGAGCCGCCAGGTGTATTATTTATCAAATCCGTATAGAGTGACGGCGTCGCCCTTTGATTGGGACGCCGTCAGGTGTATTATTTTCTTCATGTATTTACTCCTTTTCATCCAAATAAGCATCATTCTAACATTTTGCTTCCAAGAGACTTAAAAAGTGAAAATGAACGAAATTAAGCAGTAACGGATATAAAAGTGGTCGATTAAAGGCTTAAATGACCCTTTAAAAGTGTACGTTTTAAATCCTTATCAGACATATACTCTCCGAATTGAGCTGACAAGTTACTTCCCCCGGTACTCGGCGTGGTCTCGGATTTGGCTTTTTTCCCGGGACGCTGTTTGTCGGCCGATCGTGCTCTTGCATCATGACCGAATAACGCCTCGTGGCCTTTTCCGGGGACATCATCGGTTAAATCAAGCGGTTCCGGCGCATCTTATTTTGCATGAATTTTCAAAATACCACGTATCCTCTTGGGTAAACGAGGCTCCTTTATGCTCATCATTGTACATCTGTCTAGCCCGTCTCAACATATCCACTTCATTTTCCCCACTTTTTGTTGTACGTTGTGCCCATTTGAAGACCGCACTGAACTTTTGGAAATTCGCATTCAACGTATACCACATGCTTGTTAACATATCCTTGTTGCGTAGTTGAAAATTTTCCTTATTAAACTCGTTCATAACCTGACACCAAAACGTGTTACCCGGTTGTGCAATTCTGACATTTTCATCCTCGGAAACGGCAACGTAACACTTTGCAAGTAGTTTTCCTCTTTTGGTTGCCAACGTAATGTAGTCTCGGTTACGTCCGGATTTCTATCGGAATAGGGTTCGGGATCTTTGGATTTTTTTTCCTTTCATTTACCTCGACTTTTGGGCTTTGAGGGAGACGTAGGGTTTTGGGATTCTTCTTGTGTTTCGAATTGTGTACGTGAGGATTGGGTTTGCGGTTGTGATTGTTGTTCGAATTGTAGAGAAATTGGAGTTTAGCATTTGTTGACTTCGTTGCTACATAAGAAATTGTTGACGTTGTAGGTAAAGTTCCTCGGAAGTCAAGCCGAGTGGGTTAGGGAAAGGGGTTGAAGAAGACCCGCGTTCGGGTTTGAAGAGGAAGATCCGCGTTCAAGTTAGTAACACCGAGGAGGTTCAAGAAACTCTCGTTAGGGAATCCCGACATTTTTTTTTGTTTGACAATGAAAGTATATGAATTTGAGTTTGAGTTGTGAATTGTGGGGTATTTATATTGAGTTATTAAAGGTTTTGAGATTTTATTTTTATTATTTTTTATTTTTTATTACTTTTTTAATAAACTAGCCGTTACGTAACGTGTTGTGATTTTTTTTTAATTTGAATTTGAAATCCACTCATAGCCATTTTGGGAGGTAAAGTGATTTTTTTGTCCATTTATGCGTTCCACAACACATTGTGGTGGTAACTTGGAGCTCAACGTGAGCCATAACGCCGTGAACATGGTATGGTAATGCAACCATAACGTTGGCCACGTCACCATAACGCCGGATCTACCATTATTACACCGTGCCCCCTAATAACTTAGTTTGAGTAACTTATCTATTCAACTATTTACATGTCAATAAATAACAAATCAACCGATCATTACCTTTCATTTAGCTTTCATCCATTTTTCACATTTTATTAAAAACAACAAATTTTGCAAACAGTAAATCTTCAAACTATGAAAAATACACCATCACTATGAGAATTAAATTATCTTTCTATAAATATGCACTTCTATATGCTTTCGACGAACTTTTTTTTCGCCAAGAAAAAACACATGTGATTTGTAAAAATCACTTGTGATTTGTTGCTTTTCTGATTTGTTCAATTTTCGCCCAGAAAATCACTTGTGATTTGTTATTTTTCTGATTTGTAAAATCACTTGGCATGTGATTTTTCTGGGCGGAAATTTTAATAAAAAAATTCGTCGAATTTATATAGAAGTGTATATCTATAAGAAGATAATATAATTCTCGTCGTAATGGTACAATTAATTTCGCGTAACGATTTGTTTGCGAGATATTTTAATTTTAAAAAAAATGAATTTTTTATTTAATGAAAAAATAGATGACCTGAGATTGTATGATAAATATCGCTCCGTGTAAAACTTTTATTATGTCAATATCTATAATAACCAATAATTTAAATAAGCGTGACAACATATCTTCCCTCGATATCACTCTAACAATATTCTACTTTCAACAATCTTTTTTATAAAAAAAAAAAAAAATAAAAAAAAAAAAAAAAAAAATAAAATCTTACTAGCTCTCTCTTACCAGTAAGAGGTGGGCAGACGTTTTAATTGTTTGTTTTTTCATCACCAGTCAGACATGAGCTAATATGTCTAACTCGGTAAGAGGTGGCGAAAAGATCTTACTACCTCTTATTAACACGGAATAACACCCCTTCAACTCATTCATCTTCAAAACCCTTCAACCCATTCATCTTCAAATTATGCAAAGCTAGATTTTAAATTATTTGATATTAGTTAAGTTACTTAACTGTTGTTTCATAGCGTTAAGCTTATGTTTTATTTTAAGACGATTTATGTAATAGTTTTTATTATGTTAAATTTTGGATATGTATTAAGATAATTTATTTAATGATTTATAATTGTGTTAAATATATGATAAAAATGTTTTGTTTCAAGTTTACACTATATACTTATTAATCGTATTTGCAATAGTTTAATACTATATACTTAAAAAAGAGAAAATTAAAACCATTCAGATAATTATAAAAAAACAAACAACACTTTTTCATTCAGATTCACACATTATAGCCACCAGATTCAGATGCGAAACATCTTAATCAAACAAACACACCATATGCGAAACATCTTAATCAAACAAACACACCCTAACTCGTATATATTATCAACATTTATAAGTTACAATTTTATCAAACAAATTGTTTTAATTCCGCTACAATGCGAGGGTAATGAAAACCTTGTTACAATACATACTCATTAACGTGTATCAACTACAAGAATCACGAGTCGGTAATCGGTCGGTCGACCTTCTTGTAGCTTATAATCGGTATAGGTGGGATGAATCGGTGATTAATTCGATTGGCATTTCCAACAAGTTTTCTGATATTTCCGGTAAAATTTGCCTTAAAAAACAACTTGTAATAGATATAAACGATGAATATAAGTAATTAAACCAAGTTTCCCACAAGTTTAGTATTTAAGGCAAGATTTGCATATTTCTGACAAGTTTGACCACCACTGAAATGTTTTTTTACCAATTTGGACAAATCAAAAAAGTTGGTGGCCAATTTGCACCTAAATGTTGGCTTTTTTTTTTCAACACTTACAAGTAACTAAACATGTAAAAGTTGTTTCTAGGTCCGATAAAACTCATTTTATTCTTGCAGATTGGCTTTCTGGGAATGACACTAGTAGACATATCCAGTACTAATACAAAATCCAAGCCTACATTGAAATACAGTAACAAGTTGCAAATACAACTTAATTATGTATCCTTTACACAATGATCTAACAAATCGACCATCTGTGTCACCATGTGGTTCGGAGCAATCACTGAGAAGGCCTCCAATGCATGCCAAAAGTTAGACGATGTTTAGTTCCCACAAAAAGTTAACCTTTTTACATAAAAAAAAGGACATATTTTAGATACCCGATATGTCACCTAGGTGCATATGCAAAATAATGAGACGACGTTATAGTTCCTAACCAAATGTGTCACCTTTCTACAGAAAAACGCAAATCTTTTGAGTACCATATATGTCACCAAGGTGCATTAGCCTCTTTATGAAAGATTGTGTCAAGCTTCTGGCCTTTTAGCTTCAGAGTTTCAATTTCAGCATCAAGATTCTTGATCACCCTTCTCAAGTCATTCAGTTTTTCTTTGATTATTTTCATCTCCTCTTCTGCTTTCACTTGTTCATTCCTCTTTGCTTCCAAGAGCTCGTTTGATTCAAACAATAGTCCCTTAAGCTTACTGATCCGGGCTCTTAAAAACCCAACTTTCATGCCTATCTCTTCAAAGGCCTTTAAGGTTTTATCCCATGTTTCAATATCGTCACGAGTAATGGTGACTTTACAAGCTCTGATGGCGTCAGCAATGGTTACAGTTTCAAGGATTATCCCAACCGCTAGTTTAACATTGAAACTCTTGAGGAGGTTTTCGTGAAGATATGTCATTTGACTATAACATAAATCATAGTATTTGATCTGAAAGTGTTTTGGTATTTCTGAATCTATGACTAAAGTATCCACGACGATATTGAAATCGTCGATACCCTTTATATCCTTGAACTCAATAACGGATTGTGAGAATCTGAGTCCTTCAGAAACTGGTGCATCTGCACACTCACTGTCGTCTACTGATTGATCATACACTACTAAATCATTCTCTTCAACATTTTCTTGATGCAAATCTATATCCATATCTACGGCTTTCTGACTATTCACCGAGTTCTTTTTCTTTTTACGTTGGTCTGATCAAGTAAGAGCAAAAATCAAAAGAAAAAGTAAGTGTTATATTTACGAAAATGGGCAGAGGTGGCACATTAATGATTATTAATGATTGTGTCGAGTTATGTTGTGTGATAATATTAGAGGGGTCAATGGGTTGAATAAGAAATATGATAAAGTAAAAAACGTGTCAAAATGACTATAAGACTTCCAAAAAAAATTTTAATGCACAAAATCTTCAAAAAAAATAAAATGTTCAAAAAATTATGCTTATTTTTTTGTGAAGTTGCGACCATAATAGCGAAATAGTAATTTACGCACAAAAAAATGAAAAAGTATTTCCAGCACAGCTCAACCCGACTCAGCCATTTCAGACTTTCAGCCCATGCTAATAATGACCTAATTCAACCCAAGCCAATTTTGACCCATGACATGAACTGCCCTGCCTCTAGGAAACGGTGAAGACCTTAGGATTAGGACATAAATAAAGCAACTTACAAACATTCACGACATTCATTCCGCTTGGAATTAAGTTAAGAAGGCCAAGAGCTCCATCGATTTCATTTAGACCATGTACCCTTGCAATGTAGACCTGCAAAGAACAAATTTAAAAGAATAAACCGTTTATTTTTTAAACTTATTTTCTTATTCCATCTTCTACCTTTTCTTAAGTGAACAATTCAACAAAAAATGGTCATATGTTTACCTTAAATTTCCAATGCTCAATCAATTGAAAAACTAAAACATCTCCCTCAAGTAATTTGTGAGCAATTGAGAACCCTCTCCAACCACTGCTCAATCCAATTTTGCCAACCAGAAACTTAGTGTTAAATTCTTGACCATCTTCATCCACCAACACAATCGTTTCATCATGCTTTGGCAGATTTGCATCACAGAATTGCTTGGTAAGACCCTGTCAAAGGTAGCCTAAATAAGGCCTCTATGCGTTATATTTATTAGAATCATCAAGAAACAAGAAATTTACCAGCCAAAAGCTACCAGCAACATGTGATGGAAGCATAGCCTTAACAAAACTAGGCAACTCAGATGGGAGGCTTGCTTGAACCTCATTGGCTCGCTCGATAGCAGCATACTTGGCTTGGGAATCAGGAGGTTGAGCTGCAGCAGCTGTCTCCGGGTCATAGCTTATTTTTTGCACGTTGGATTCAATGAAGAGTCAGAATAATCACCATGAACCAACTTCATTAATCAATATGTACAAACTATGAACTAACCTCACTATTGAACCACGTAAAAAATCACGACATGCCTTCAATGGTAAGTTATCAGGAAACTGCAAAGATAATCACAAATTGAACCAAAGGCCCCTGATGTTAGTTACTACTGATTTTAAAAATGACAACTAAAATACTAAAATATAACCTTTTACTAAGTTCAAATGACAACCATAATATGACCAATGTGGAACAGTACATTGATTTATGGTCATGTGCTCAAGTATAAATTCAAAATGCAATAAGTTGTTTTGAATGTTTGCACAGAGCCTAACAGGTTAACCTTATAGTAGTTATCAATAAGCTCCTCCTCACTGGTTTTTGGCTTATTTAACAAGTGCTTATAGTTATTAATAAGCTCATCCCCACCAGAAATGTTAGTCCTTTTAGGTCGTTTTGCCATTACTACATTTTGCTACTGTATAAGATATTTAAAAGAGCTTATCAACTTATTTAGTCCCCATAATGGTACCCCAATGGTAGGGGAAAGGTAGCATAACATGGATGTCACCGGTTGAAATCCCATCCCCATGTTATTTGTGGGACTGGTCGATGCAAGGTCGCCAATGGGCCAGTTAAGAATTATCAGGTTATTTAAGTTGTATCAACGCGTTTTTTATATAAAATTAACCATAAGTGTTTGTAAAAAATGTTTGACATGATAAACAAACAAAAAAAATATATATTCTAACCGCTTCAACCGTTTGCTTAGTAGGATTTGTAGCTTTTTTCTGTAACGATCTGTCCTTGATCTCAATTACCTTTTTCTGTTTCGACTGCAAACAAACGCATACAAATTAGGTACTTTTTAATTGAACAAAAAAACCCTCTTCTTTTCAACAAAAGATGTGTAGAAAACAAAGAAACAAGAAAACGCATTCAAAAGCGTTTCTTTTTACCAAAAAATTTCCAACAAATGTGTGTTCTCGATGTTTTCCCATAAAAAAGCAAACGTAGTGGGTTCCAACCCAAATGAACCAATGAACCCACTCCCCCTCCCCAAAAGCCCGTGTGGCCGGCCCTTCTTAGGCTTCTTCCCCCGCCTTCTGCCAAATAAATGAATGAAACCACTCCCCACCCCCAGTTAAAATGGATACAAGCACAAAACGCTTTATTTATTCTTTAGTTCTTTATAAAGGAAGTGAAATCAATGCAACGGCAGAACGAATAAAGTTATATGACGCTAATGTGGCAGAAAGAAAACAAAAAAGTCTCATTTCCTTTACAACTTGAAAACACAAAAAAATCAGCTAAAGACGTTTTAGTCATGATATCAGCTTATTTAGTCCCCCTAACGGTAGGCCAATGGTGGGAAAGGTACTATACATAACACGGAGGTCACAAGTTAAAATCCACGCCAGCTCTCTTTAGTCATGATGTTATGCGATTTACCTCTCACTCGTTATTCGTGGGACCGGTCGCTGTAGGGCCACCAGTGAGTTGGTTTCCAACTATAAGCTTATTTATGTTGTTTCAACGAGTTTTTTTTTTATGTAAAATTCACTATAAATTTTGAGTTTTAGTAACAAAATGTTTGACAGAATATAACAAACAAAAAGAAATATATTCTAACCTCTTCAACCGTTTGCTTAGGACTTGTAGCTTTTTTCTGTAACGACTTTTTCTTAATCTCCACTGCCTTTTTCTGTTTCCACTGCAAACAAACAGATACAAATTATAATAAGTCACAACTGTTTTGATAATCAATGTGAACTAGAGGTTTAGTTAAAGAAAAAAAAATACTCGGGTTTTCAATAAAGACTTCTAGAAAACAAAGAAACAGGAAAACACATTCAAAAGCGTTTTTTTCCTTAAAAGAGCAAAGGGGGTGGGTTCCAAACAGCACAGGATCGGCTCATGAACCCACTCCCCCATCCCAAAAAGCCCGTGTGGTCGGGCTTCCTCCCCGCCTTTCGCCAAATAAATGTATGAAACCACTCCCCAGCCCAAATGAATACATAAAACACACACAATACTTCATTAAGTCAACATTTTTTTATAATGCAAGTGAAATCATTGTCACTTTGTAAGGGTACAACGAACAATTATGTGACGCTGACGTGACACGATCAAAACAAAAAATTATCATTCCCTTTAAAAACTCGACCCAGTTTATCATTTGAACGCGTTTTCTAAATTTTTAGCGGAAATAAACCCCAATTTTTTTTACAATATTAGAGATGGAAAACTAAGAAATATTTTCTCCAAGCCCCAAAATAGTTAAATTGGTCCAATGGGTCAAGTAAAGGGTCCCGATCTGCCCGCGTACATCTGAGTCAAAAACTCGCCCTTCTGGGTTACCTAAACAAAGAAAAAATATATAAGCCGAAAACCAGATAAGTCATAAGCCCGCTATATAAGCCGAAACAAAGACACCAATAGTCACAAATATACCTTGGAAGACAAAGGGGGGGTTGTGTTAGTAGTTTTTTTCTGAGCATACTTTTTCTTGATCTCCAATGCCATTCTCTTAACATCCAAA
Source organism: Chrysanthemum makinoi (assembly GCA_910596185.1). Lineage (NCBI taxonomy): Eukaryota > Viridiplantae > Streptophyta > Magnoliopsida > Asterales > Asteraceae > Chrysanthemum > Chrysanthemum makinoi. The sequence goes on along the minus strand of OU343223.1, from coordinate 308,852,327 downwards.
GCAGACAAAGGGGGGCTTGTGTCTCTAGGTATTGCCATTTTATGTTTTTGAACAAGAACAACTATTTTTGTATGAGATATACTAAAAGGGTGTGTGTATATAAATGGAACAAATATTATATTACCGTTTGATTTGAAAATCAAAAGGAGGGTTTTTGGGGTTTTTGAAATTTTTTTGGTTAGATGAGAATTATGGGGTTTTATTATTTTTGTAAAAGATTTTTATGAGTGAGAATGGAGATGAAACGATTTATGTGCCAACTTTTGAAAATGGTCAGTTTTGAAAATTATGAGATATGAACATAGTTCAAGTTAGAGTACTCATGGTGTGAGCTCCCAAAGTTGTTTTTAGAGTAAAATACACGGTTGGTCTTTAATCTTGTACTTACGCATCACGCTAGGATAAAATTTCTCTTTTTCATCGTCGGGAGTCAAAAACAAGTTTTTTATAGGCTAAACTCGTCCCTTGACCATTAACGCCGAGGTCAACGTCTGAATTATGTTAGTTAGTCGAGAGTATTATTGTCCATACACATTTATACCACACCTTAGTTAATTATAACCCAAGACAATTCCACAAACACATAAAGGGCTGATTATTTGACCTAATTAAACCATTACACCTGACATGTTAAGTATGACTTTATAAAAGTCAACTGTTAAACAATGTATGATCTCACAGAATTTAACCCATAGGACAAACAAACAAATATTATACATAACCAACTATTTAGCAAGTTGACTTTTAACAGTCAACTATATGTTCAATGTTTGATGCAACTGGAAAATAACTGAAACTACAGAGTCATTGTCTGATACATGATTCTACTGAAATTTCACAAAATATAAAAGATGATGCAGTTTCCACTTCAAAACATTCAACTGCTGAACCTTCAAATGAATTACACATTAGTCATCGATATCCATAAACTGATGAATACACAAAACATGAACCTTAAAGTGATGATGCTACTGCTACCTTGTCTGCAAAAACAAGTATGCAAACAACAAACATATAAGTTAGGTACTGTACTATTACAACTTAAAAGAATTAAACACATGACATGGTATTCATCATTGAAACATCACATAGGATGGCCTTTGGGCGAAAAGTGCAAGGACGCAGTTTGTAATCCTCTCTGCTTCTAAAGGGTATCTTAACACCGCTAAAAACATCAGCAGCACCACCACCAACCCTTTTAGCCTTCCCTTTCCTATCAAAACCAGCCAAGTTTTCAACATCAAAACCTGCAAACTCAACCATTTTAGCCTTCCCCTTCCCATCAAAACCTCGCTTAAATTGTTGAACAACTTCTTTCCCCTTTTTTTTGTGCAAAACATCCTCTTCCTCAAGCAGCATTCTTTTTCCTTTAATTTTCTTCCTTTTTTTTTATCTACAACCCCTTCTTCCTTTTTGATTACAACACCACCTTTCACTGTTGGTGTCTTGGTTCCACTACCCTGCATTTTTTTCCTATCTATCCCCTGCCATTTACGTCTAGTCCAAAAAGGTGTTGGACTAACCATTCGAAAGTTAGCATCTTGCTCTACCCAACCCACAACTTCAAAACCTATGTTTTTTAAGTAAAATTTTGCTAACTTTTGGGGCTTGTATGCAACAAAGATATCAACTGACTCATGTGTTTCAGCCAGTGCAAACAAAGTATGAACATCATCATCAGTATGAATCAAATGCAAACCATTTTCTAGGGATTCTTTAGGATCACAGAAAAACAACGCCCATTTTTGTTCATTGATCTCTGATAATACATTATCAAGGCTTGAACTAAATATATCCCTATCATTGGTAAAGGCACATAGATTAATTAAAGAACCTCCTTCGTACCTGACTGGGCTATAATAAAAAAACCCATTACAGTGGATTCTGAACAAGACCTCACCTTCTTCTTCTTCCCATTATCAAAAAAACCCATTATCATATAATTAAAAAAAACCCATTATCAAGGCTTGAACTAAATATATCCCTATCACTGGTAAAGGCACATAGATTAATTAATGAACCTCCTTCGTACTGGGCTATAATAAAAAAAAACCCATTATAGTGGATTCTGAACAAGACCTCACCTTCTTCTTCTTCCTGAACATCCTTAAATGTTAAGACGAATATGCTCCTGTCTTTCATGGTTTTACTTCGTGTTTTTATGAATGGGTTTGACTTGATGTGTGTTTCAGTACATGAGTGTGGATGTATGTTAGGTTTGGTTTTGATTGGGTTTTCTTAATTGGGTCGGGTTATTTTGAGAGTGTTTATGTTTTCGGATCTTATTAGTTGGGTTTATTTGGTGTTTGGCAACACATTAACTGTGTATAAGCGTATCAAGGAAGGCAAAGGTCAAGTTGCAGGGTAATAAGTTTCATATATCACACTTGGTCCCTAAATTTGGTCAGTTAGCCATTTTTTGCACTTAAAATTCCCGCGTATTTTTATTACACAAACTTGACTATTTGTCTTTTTACTAACTTCACAATTAGTCCCTGAATTTGAAAGGTCCCGTTGTTTTTGCTATTTATGGGTTAATAACCTATACCATTTGCATACCAACAATAAAAAAAACATATTCTCACAAAATCACAACAATCTCCGAATGGCTAACTTCCCACATCTTCAAGAACTCGCCAAAGCTTCCAAGTCTGACTACATATTTGACTCGATTTCTCTCTTTTATCAGAGAGAAAACGATAAGGACATCCAGATTGCTAATGGGCTCCAACAGACTTTGTCTGACTTGATTCTTGGTATGAAGGAAACCCAAGAATATATCTATGAGCTCGAAGGCTTTCGACCTTCGGTGATGAACTACAAGTGTCTTGTGGATCTTCGCAAGAAGCAAAAGGCAAATGTCTTGAAGGCCTTGGAGATTAGGAAGATGATCTGTCAAACACACTCTCAGGTGTTTGACAGGAACAACTTCCTTGATGATCTTAGGAAGGCAAAGTGATGTGAAGGGAAATCAAGTGGTTATGTTTTCCTTTTTTTTGGAAAAATATGTACTGAATATTTAATGTTTAATATGAAATTAATGAATCTATATGTTATGTTCTTGTGTTACAATTTGTTAATTTTGTTGTTAATTTTTGTATTCGTCTTTGATTGTTGTTATATCTGTTTTGATTTTATTGGGTGTTGGTAGAACTATGGTCCTTGCATAAACAGTGTAAGAATATAGGGGACTAAGGTGTTAGTCCCCTATCATGTCCTCACATTTGTATAAAGTTATAAGAAGCACTTTATTCTCACATTTTACCCTAAATTTGAATTCATAAACCTAAAGCCTCACTTAAGTGAATTTGCACCAAAATGGGTAAATCTATAGCTCGTAAACAGATTAAATGCTCCAATTGTTAAAGTGTTAGACATAATAAGTCTAGGTGTCACAAGGCTCAAGTACCAAAACCAACAAAGAAAACAAAGGTGCGAGGTAGAAAAAGGCATTCTGATGACAGAATGCAACATGTATTCATTTAATTATCATTTTCATAACGATTATTCTTGTGTGTTTACATTCTAGTTGATGTGCAAATCTATTACTTTTGCAGTGGATGGATGAAGACGATATAAGGCAGACTATGGAACAATAGTTTCTTGAAGCTCTTTATGAGCAAGAAGAAGAACACACACTGTTGGAGGAAGATGAAGAGCAGACAAGGATGGATGAAGAAGCATTCCAACAGTTTTTGGAAGAGGAGAGAATGTACAAAAGAATTAAAGAGGAAAGGAAGAGGAAAATTTGGATAGAAAAAAGCAGAGTTTGAGGCAGCTTACTATGGAGTGGCTGTGGAGGATTTATATCCAAGACATCCATATATGCTGGATAAAAAAATGTTGATCTGCTGTTAGAAGGTTGTAGGCTTGTAGCCAGTTGTAATTTGGACAATATCATGTTTGAAATAAAAAAAAATTATTGACTTTATAAGTCAGAATTTATTATTCCAAACACCCCCTAAACTGCGTATGTTGACTCGATTTTAAGCATTTATGTTGTCTTTACTCCCATCTACTTGTTCAACAAGCACAACTCCCATCTACTTATATAATACATCTTAAGTCATCAATTCTTTATCATACTGATAACGCTCAGATTGTGCATGTTTCTAGTAGCGTTATGTGTGCTTTTGTATATGTTATTTGGTTATATTTGCGTAATTATAGTGCTTAAACGCATCAAAAGATGTTTGTCTAGTGTTTATAACCAAGTGCAGGGAAACGGAATGAAAGTAAAGAAATGTTCAGCAAATAGAAGATTCCCGTTTCAGTGAAGCCTAAATCAGCATCTCAAGGACCTTTGAAGACCATAGTGATTGAAGAACCAAGTTCTGCAAGATTAAGAAAGAAAAGATCAAGTTTCTGCAACTCAGGAAATCCACCGGATCGGTCGCCAAGTGCAACCGGTCGGTTGGAATATGACTAAACGCCAAATGCCATCACCAACCGTTCGGTCGCCACCCGCAACCGGAACGGTTGGCCTTTTTGTAGAAGACCAACCGGATCGGTTGGTCATATAACCGATCCGGTTGGAGAAGCTGCATATGCCAAATCTTCATCACTAAGTTTCCCTTTGCATCCAAACGATTCCAGGTCCTTCTCTTGGTGTATTATAGTCCCTTCCTTACTCCTTGGAGGCCAAGTTCAGCAATTAATACCCTAGGCTTTGGAATTAGTATAAATAGAGGCCATTTGTGAGCATATGAGACACACACTTCAATACAAATCTCTCTACTCATCAAACAAAGCTTTAAGCTCTCTAATTCGTCCTTAGAAGTCCATGGAAGTTTGGAGTTCCAGAAGTTCCACATTTGGAGGCCAAATCACCAAGAAGTCTACCCCAATACTTTGGGAATCATTACTTCACCATTTGTAATCTTATTCCAAGCATTGTAAGACTTTTAATCATATTTTCTAATGTTCAAAGTTCTGAGTTTTTATACACTTGCTTAAATGATGTTGATTATCATATGATTAGTTAGTGATTGTGTTAACATGTTTTAATTCAATTTCAAGTTGATTCTAAGATCCAATTGTGCTAAAGTTTCGTAGTGACATTTGTTAATCAAGTTTGACTAGTTGATAGTAATCGTAGAGGTCGAAAGAACTTATTGTTATTCAACTAGTCATAATCATTTTGTCTATGGATGATTGTTTTACCCATTATTCTTGATTATACAAAGGAACTAAGGTGTGGTTGTAATAGAAACACTTTTTGATTATCAAATTGGATTGGTTGGAAACATCTAAAAATTCGTAAGATTAGTTGTTGAGAATCAATTGTAGCCTTTTGTCTATGATCGGTTACCTTTTGTATTGACCATTTCTTAAGCAATTTGATGAAACAAGTGGATGTTTTTGTGTTTAAGTTTATGCATGTAGACTTATGAAACTTGAATTGATCTTGAATTGATTGGTTAAACGTAATGCTTGTTTTTATGAACTAAAATCTTGACGAAGGTTTAACTTGTAAGAACAATAGATTAGTCTTCCAACTAATTATCATAACCAACATGTTAAGAGGTTAACACAATCACATTAATCTATGATATGAAACTAGTTTAAGCAAGTGTAGTTTCTAATCATCTGAATTTCATTATATCTATTTGCTTTGTTATATGTTTTGGATAGACTCAGTTGATTCAAACTTGTGCTTAGATTCATCAAATCCCTGCGAGCGATCCGACTTACCTTCATAATCTTGCTATAACGGACTAGTATACTTGCATTATGTGTTATGGTAATATTGGTAATTCACCTTTTATAAATTTAAAACTTGTACACACGTAGAAAATCAAGTTTTTGGCGCCGGCTTAGGGGATTTGATTGTGTTTCAGCAAGTTTTTGAATTTCCCTCAGTCGATTCTACCAAAATTTTTCTCTCAGAAACTTCAACCGGATCCGGTTGTCATTCAACCGAATCGGTTACTATTTTACCCATTACCCAAATGGTCTAACCGATCGGTCGCAATCCGCAACCGATCCGGTTACCCCATCTGTTTCAGAAACTGTTTTCGTTGTTTGTCAGGTGTGTTTAGATATTGGGATTCTCTAGGACATTGTATGAACACTTTCGAGCAGCTGAGGAATAGAACCCATTACACCTCTTACCAACCCCGAACGTTTGATTCGAAGAAGAAGAAGAAAACCTTTCATACCATTGGAAAATCGTGTACCAAGAGTACCAAACCCACCATTTGATAACCTCGTAGAAGCCAAAGTTGTTTACAACCCTTTTACCAATTTACCTTTTCCCATGGCGGACGATCAACCCATGTGGGGAACCAACCGAGCCGTAGCACCAACCCCCGGAAGTGCTATTTGTAGAAAACTAGAAGGTGGTTGAATAGTTTACCAATTAAAAACTTTGTTTTGACACTTATTGAAAGATCAATTGATATTGATCTTAGATATGTTAATGAAATATGCAAGCAATATGTAAAGAGTAAATAAGGAAAGAAATGATCAAACCACAACAAGTTGTTTATAGTGGTTCGGTCTACAAGGACTCTTTTTCCTTGCCTACTCCACTCCCCGAGTCTCACACTCGAGAGTTTAACTTCACTAGTCAACAAGCTCCTTTCACCGGCGGAGAAAACCTTTACACTTCGCTTACACTATTTTCGACACTAAGCTAGATGTCGAGTTCTTTCCAAGGGTACAACCACTCCCACACACAATGTATTTTGAGGACTAAAATACTAACCACTCACACTCACAAGATTATGATGGTTTAATACAACAATGAAGTATGAATCAACACAAGATCATACAACACTAAACAAACAAGACTTCCAACTTCTCGTTTGAAGCTTGAATGTGACTTGATCTTCTTTGCTACAAAAGAGATCACTAATATGATATGAAACCGAGTTAGAAAGGTTAGAGAGAAGATATGTAAGAGAGTATGATAGAAAGGGATGAGAAACTACTTGGTTTGGCTTTGCTATTTATAGCCAAAACCATCAGCATCATCCACGGACCGCGGACCCCTAAAAAGGGTTCCGCCCGTTGTGGATTTTGGTGCCGGGGACAGCAAGATATCAAATCTTGCCAAAGTCAACCATATCTATGTAAGATTGTGTAAGATATGAAGAGTACAAATCCACACAAAATATCTAATGAAATCTTCCAATGATTTCCATGATGCATCACATGATGTCATATGTTGTATTTCTATTTTAGAAATATGCAAGTACTTAAGTAGTGTTTGGTTTTAAGAACCTAACACATTCTAAAACTACTATCATACATAATGATTAGAGTCATATTAAGATATGACTAATCACAAATGTAAATGCTTGAATGATGAAGATATTGTTTGAGAAAGCTAGTTTTAATATCTATTAAACTTGACAAGCTTTAAGCTTTTATACAAATTAAATTTACTTTTGTCGTTAACAAAAATTAGGTAAAGATAAAAAATATAAATAACGTTTAATGACGATATTTGTATTAACAATCTCCCCCTTTTTTTTAGGACAAAATATAAATTTTATTTTTATAAAAGATACAAAGTTTGTGCAAGAGTTATAAAAATATTAGTTTTAGAACTTGAAAAGAAAATGATAATGCAAAGTGTATGATATTTGACTATTTTAGAAAGTCAAAGTATTCACTAGTTGATGCATGATGTTGACTTTTTCAGAAAGTCAAAGTATGCAGTTGACTTTTTCAGAAAAGTCAAATGTAAGCAAGTTATATATTTTCTCCCCCTTTTTGTCTCAGCAAGTTATATATTTTCTCCCCCTTTTTGTCTCAACAAAGCTCCCCCTAAATTGGGTGCTTAATGGGAAGATACATGGATTGTGAAAGTAAAGCTACAAAAAAAAATGTTAGTAATAATGATCATTCACAAGCATTTCCAAACACTATGTAATGGCACCAACAATATAATAAACACCATTCATTAGTTAAAATTTTTCATGAATAAAGATCATGAAAAGAGAACACAATGATGTGTTTTAGTACAAGAAAAAGAAAATAATCCTAAGAAAAGAAAAAAATGCTAGTCTATGACCATCCTAATGAGATGGTGGATGAGAAAGAGCGTTGAGGCGCTCAAGGATGTGATTGAGGATGAACCTCATTTCCTCTTGGAAGTCAAGGACCATAACCCGGGTCCTATCAACGGTTTGGGCCGTTTGCTCACAAGTTGAGCAACCATGCCTAGGGGGTAGTATGTTTGGGGAGGTTGTGGTGGTGGAATGGTAGATGTGTTGGTGTTGGTGGGGATGTTTGGGGTGGTCATGATGGAGGCTAGCAATGCATTTTTCATTTGCATAGTCTCACTTAAGTGAGAATCCACCATGCCTTTGAATTGGTGGAGGTTGTGGAGTTCCGCTTGAATCTCCTCTCTTGTGGGATTTGCATCCCACATGCACTCCTCAATGTCCTCAAGATGAGGGGACATTGATGTGGGGAGTGATTGGTCCCCATACAAAGGACCATGAATGTCTTTGTGAATGGGGTGGAAGAGAAGAGGTTTTGGCCCTAATGGGGCGTTTGGGTCAAAGAATGCCGGGTGACTCATGAGCAATCCGGCTTAATGTGCCAAAGGATGGCAATGGTGGTGGATGATTTGGCCTAGGAGGCAAGTCATCCAAGTCCTCCAAGAAAGGATTTGGAGAAGTGGGTGGTGTTGAAAATAATTCCATAGGAATGAGGGTTGGAGACTTTGGTGGTGAAGATGGTGAGGGTGTTTTGGATGTTTGGATGGATGCCGGTGGAGGTGAAGTTGGTGTTTTTGTAGGTGGTAGAGTGGTGATCACAATGTGTGATTGAGTAGGTGTAGCCAAGGTAAGGCTTGTATCATCTCGGATGGGAGATGAGATTGTGAGTGGAGAAGACTCGGATGAGGAGCTTAGGTTTACAAAGCAACAAGGCCTCACGCTAATTCTAGCGGTTTTCTTGCAAGGTTTAGGAGAGGATTTAGTCATTTTGACTTGTGTTTTTCTTTGCTAGATGATGGTAAGAATGAAGAAGGTGTGAGGATGATCATGGTAAAACCTCTCAATTTATAGAAGTGAAAAATTATTGAGAAATGTGTTTGATTTGATGTTAAACCATTGAAGAGATGAGGTTCCTAATGATTTGGAAGTGGGTTGAATGCTAGTCATATCACCCAAGTCAAGCCATACAAGAGAGATGGAGTGAAGAAGAAAAGATTTGCAATAAATGTGTTCTAATGAGTGGAGTTTCCTAACAATCAGATTACCCACGGATTTGAAGGTACCAAAAATTTGGTTCCTTCCTTTATGCCAAAGGGCTCCTTGGGTGGATTTTTCAAATTTTTGAATTTTGGTATGAAATGGATTTCTTATATACCTAAGTGAATTATACTAGTTCTAATAAAGGTATAAACTAGTTAAGATTGACCTAGAAGCAATGGATGGTAATTTGGAATCACGAAACGATCAAAATTCAGAAAGTTACCTGGAGAATCCACGGCACCAAAAGTTTACACGGACGGAACCCTAAAAGGGTGCGTCCGGTCCTCCTCTGTACAGTACGACGGTAGCATTTTTCATAACGGACGGTACCAAAACGTTGGTGCCGTCTGATCCGTGCAGTGCAGAAATTTAGACAGAGTTCATTTTTAGATGTCCGGGATTTTTCCAAAACCTGAAATTCTTCTCAAAACATGTGACACTAAACATTTCTAGTTAGAAAAAGCAAATAACACATGTACAAACACATTGGAGCATGGATTTTGAGCAAGGCTTAGAGATTTTCACATTATAGTGAAAATGGGTAAAATTTGATAGCATACTTGTGCTATCCCCCTGCATAAGATTGTTAGCATACAACATTGTTTTAAGTTATATTAGCATCCTACATAAAGAAAACAACTAAATTGTATCAAACATTGATGATAGTGTATTGTTCCAAACACTCCTTAATGGACCCTTATTTGTCCAACTTCTTGTAGATCTTGTTCATCATCCTACCAAGGCACTTGAACATTCCTTTAGTTTGCTTGAACTCCGCTGATTCATTCTCGATCTCGGGAAGAGACGCATAATACTCATGAGGTGGAAGATGAGAGATTGGAAGACCATCCTCGCAGCTATTTGATGATGATGATGATGGAGTTGGAGGTTTTGCTCTCTTGCCCTTTGTCTTAGCAACTCGTGCATCACTTAAAGGTACAAAGATGTGAGGGATGAGCTCATAGTGAAGGTGCATCCCTTTTGGGCTTGGTTGAATTGGTGCAAAGTTTCTATAGAGTCGGGTGAGAAGCATCCCGTATGGAAGAGCAACCGATCCTTGAGTTGGAATATCAATCATTCTCCTAGCGATGTAGTAAGCTAAATTGAATGGTTGACGGGTGGACAAGTTGTAGAGCATGTGACAAAGGCAAGCGTTGATGTGATCCCTATTTCCTATGGTGCTAATGACGTTGGCTCTAAGTAGCTCCTCCCATTTCTTAAATTCGGGCTTAAGTTCATTTAGCTCCATTCCATATGGATCTCGGTTTACCTCCTTTCCCTTTCGGGTAACTCGGGTTGTATCACCCCTTGGGTTAAATGGTGTTCACGGATAACATCCTTATCGGCCAAACGGGTTTGGTAGGGAGGAATGCGGTCATTGATTGCATCAAGAGCGGTGAGTGACCACTTATCCGAGTAGACACAAGTCCCTCGGTTAGGAATTCCTAGTAATTGAGCAAAGTTGGCTAAGGAGATGGTGTAGTCGTTTTGATTGATTCTAAACCTAAGACAAAATTCATCATTGTCTTCATCATTAAAGCGGTCACACTAGCATAGAATTCTAACACAAACCTAGGACAAATTGGTTCATCGATGTCAAGAAGACAATCGAATTGAATGGCGGCTAGTTCTTCACGAAGATTGGTATTTTCAAGGAAGGATTGGTGAATGGTTCTACCCTCATGGAAATACCTTGATTCTAGACTCTTAAATATTTCTACTTGTTCCTTGGAAAGTCCTTTGGTTTTGTGGTGTTTGGGAATGTAGTTTAGGGTGTCTTTGTGATCATAGAATCTTGCGGCTACCATGGTTATTCCTAAGAGAAGAATTAATATGTTAAAAATGAGAATAACTTTAACGTTTTGGTTCTAGTGTGTGCCTATATGAAAACAATTTGGAGTTGCGGTTATCTCGACTCATTTTATGCACAAAAATGGTTTTAGTGGGGTGTTTGGCAAATACCATGAGATAACCCAAATGCTCCTAATTCAATGTGGCTTCATTTGAATATACCCGGGAATGCATATTAGTTATGCAATACCTTTAGTATTCAAGAGCATGCAAGTGATGAAAATTTAACGTTTCTATTTGTATTAACAATGAAAAATTGTTTTCCTACAAGTGAGAAGCTTTTCAAAAATTTTGACATGGGGTGTTTGGTTATTTGAATAAGGCCTTATAGTCATTATCTATTGATTAGTGGGAAGCATGATTTGTTTATGCAATATGATAATGTAGTACCTAATTTCAATGACTAGTTATGCAATTTGCCAATTGAATTCATATTTAGTTTAAAAGCATACATAAAACCCATGTAATGATTTGTAATGGTTTTGTGCATAAAGTGTAGTTAGGATACTTACAATGATATTATCTTACAATGATTAGTGAGTGGGAAGGTGTCAATAATGAGCTTGGTTTAATGTTTACACGTTTTGGTAAAGTGGGTTTTGAGGAAGAAAATGTTTTGTAGGTAGTTGTTTGCTATACTGTAGACACCACGGACGAGACGGTACCAAATTTTTGGTTCCGTCCGGTGTTATCGTTTGGTGCCGTGGCTACTGATAGCAGATACAAAACAATTGTTTTGTTTTGACTATTCTAATGTTTTGGGCTATGTTTATCCTACATGTTTGGTTCCATTAACCCTAAACCAAGTCTAAGAAGATTAAAAGGTTCTCGTTTAAGAGGCTTAGTTAAGATGTCGGCAATGTTGTCTTCTGAGGATACTTTCTCGATTGAAATGTTTCCTTTTTGAACATTGTCGCGAAGAAAGTGATGGCGGATTTCAATATGCTTTGTACGAGCATGTTGAGCGGGATTCTTTTGAGATCGATGGCTCCTTTGTTGTCGCAAAGTATCACAATGTCGTTGAGATGAATTCCGTAGTCTACGAGAGCTTGCTTCATCCAAAGAGCTTGTTGACATGCTTTTCCGACTGAGACGTACTCGGCTTCAGTAGTTGAGATGGCTAAAGCCGTTTGCTTCTTTGCAAACCATGAGGTGAGACAATGTCCAACAAAAGTGCAAATACCACTTGTACTTTTTCTATCGACATAGTCACCGGCATGATCCGAGTCGGCATACACTATGGTTTCTACACCCGTTCCTTTGGGATACCATAATCCTAAACACGTTGTTCCCTTAATGTATCTAAAAATCCTTTTTAAGGCTTCTAAGTGTGATGCCTTTGGGTTTTCTTGAAAGCGAGCACATAGACAAACACTAAACATAATGTCGGGTCTACTAGCCGTGAGATAGAGTAGGCTACCAATCATTCCTCTATATTTAGTGTTATCTACGGATTCACCTTCCTCATCCTTGGTGAGTTTAGTGTCCGAGGACATGGGTGTCTTAGTTGGTTTGGAATCTTCAAGACCAAATTTCTTAAGCATGTCTTTTATATATTTAGATTGGTTAAAGAATATGCCATCTTCTTGTTGTTTAATTTGAAGTCCTAGAAAGAAGTTTAATTCACCCATCATACTCATTTCAAACTCGTCGTGCATGATTTTAGAGAAATCATCACATAGCTCTTGACAAGTTGATCCGAATATAATGTCATCAACGTATATTTGAACAATGATAATATGTGATTCCTTTTTCTTGGTAAAAGAGTATTATCTACTAATCCCATAGTGTATTTGTTTTCAACAAGAAAAGTCTTAAGTCGATCGTACCAAGCTTTTGGTGCTTGCTTAAGACCATATAATGCTTTCTTGAGTTTGAAGACATGATGTGGTTTCTCAAAGTCGGTAAAACCGGAGGTTGAGCAACATACACTTCTTCGTTAATAAACCCATTAAGAAATGCACTCTTAACATCCATTTGAAATAATTTAAAATCATAGGCACATGCATAAGCAAGTAATATTCTAATAGACTCAAGTCTAGCTACCGGTGCATAAGTTTCATCATAATCAATCCCCTCTTGTTGATTATAACCTTGTGCTACAAGCCTAGCTTTGTTTCTAGATACTATACCATTTTCATCCATTTTATTTTGAAAAACCCATTTTGTTCCAATTATAGTTTGATCTTTAGGTTTTGGAACTAATTTCCAAACATCATTTCTAATGAATTGGTTTAATTCTTCTTGCATGGCAATTACCCATGATTCATCTTTTATTGCTTCATTTATGTTTTTGGTTCAATGGTGGATACAAAACAAAAATAATTACTTTGATTTTGGGCTTGTGACCTTAAGGTTCTTTGATTTAATTGTCCTATGACCTTGTCTAACGGATGACTTTTAGATTCTTTGATGTTTACAATTTCTTTATTTAATGGTTCATCTTCCTTGTTATTATTAATTATTTCTTGACTTTCTATCATTTGACTTTCAACTAAGTCATCATCTACCAAAGGTGATGTCTTAGAGGGAGGTGGACTTTCGTCAAATGTTATGTTCAACGATTCCTCGACTATCATTGTTTCTTTGTTTAGGACAATGTAAGCTTTACTAGTTTGAGAATAACCAAGAAATACACCTTCATAAGACTTTGGGTCAAACTTAGTGAGGTAATCTTTAGTATTAAGAATAAAGCATTTACAACCAAAGACTCTAAAATATCCTAAAGTTGGCTTTTTACCTTTATAAAGTTCATATGGTGTTTTGTTTAGGAAAGGACGAATTAAGACTCTATTTAAAATATATGTAGAAGTGTCAACGGCGTTACACCAAAACTTTTGAGGAATGTTTTGTTCATTAAGCATTGTTCTACTCATTTCTTGAATTGTTCTATTTTTACGTTCTACTACTCCATTTGATTGAGGTGTTCGTGGAGTCGAAAAGTTATGTGTTATACCATTTGTATCACAAAAGTTTCCAAATTGAGTTTCGTTGTCAAATTCACGACCATGATCCGTTCGGATCGACACAATTTTAACACCTAGTTGATTTTGAATTTTCTTGCTAAGAATTTCAAATTTATCAAAAGCTTCATTTTTGGTTTTCAAAAACAACGTCCAAGTAAACCTTGAGTAATCATCTACTATGACCAAAGTGTATAAGTTGCCTCCATAGCTTCTTATAGCGGATGGTCCAAACAAGTCCATATGTAATAATTCTAGACACTTAGATGTGGACACCATATTTTTAGATTTATGACTACTATGGGTTTGTTTACCAATTTTGCAAGCGTCGCAAAAGTGTTGGTCATATTTTAGTTTTGGTAAATTCCTAACTAGTTCTTTTGAAGATAGGTTTTGTATAAGTCTCATATTAGCGTGACCTAAGCGTCTATGCCAAAGAGATGAGCTATCATCTAATGTTGTTAGGCAAAGTTTGTCATTATATGGTTTATCTATTTTCATGACGATATATGTTATTTTTCCTAACTCCTTTAGCTATGGTGATACCATCTTTTAGTATTTTACTACCATTTTCATCAAATAGTACTTTATACTTTTTATCACATAATTGGCTAATACTAAGTAGATTAAATCCTAACCTATCCACATGAGCAACATTTTCAATAGTTAAGGAGTTATGAGCGATCGTACCTTTGCCAATGATTTTGCTTTTGAGATTGCTACCAAAAGTGACATTACCTCCGTCATACTCTTGGTATGATGAGAAGAGACTTTGTTGCCCGTCATGTGTCGTGAGCATCCACTATCTTTTATCCATTCATCGGGTTCCAATCCAACTTTCAAGCATACCTAAGAAGCAAATAACTCAAGCATTTGGTCCCCAATATCTCATGGGTCCGTTTGGGTTAAACATACCATTTATTTGATTCATGTATGGAAATGATGGGTAAGAGTTCCATGACATGTAATCTGGAGTTTGATATGGTCTAGGAAAGTTTTGATTCCAACCGCTGTGTTGGTAGTTGGGTTGTACGTTGTGGTTGCTCTTAGGAAAGGGCGTTTGGCAAAAGGAGTTTTATATCGTTGTTGAGTAGTTTTTGATCTAAATTCATTTTTAGCAAGTCCTACTCGATGTAAATGTTGGTTTTAGTTTAACACTATCATTGGTTTTCTTTGTTACTTTAACAAATTCATTACGGTCCGTTATCACGAACATTCGTCTTCTTTGAAGTACCCACGGCACCATTTTGTTCAACGGACGGAACCCTTATTTTGGTTCCGTCTTTTGCGTACTGGCAGCATTTTGACAGTTTGTTAGTCCTTTTCGGCCGTTTGTTTTGACTCTTTGGAATTAATACCTCATTAAATCCTAGCCCATTCATGTCTCTTGGTGTTTTATGAATTTTAACTATTTCATCGGCAAGAGCGATGTTTTGTTAAACCTTTTAAATTTAGAATTATTTTCGATTAAAACATCTTGTGTGAGCTTTAGTTTTTCTATTTCAAGATTAAGCTCTTGACATGATTTACAATCATCGTCATTTGCTTTTCCTTTTTCAAGTCGTTTTGCTTTTCTTTTAACTCATAAACTTCATTTTCCAAAAATTCCTTTTTGGTTTTAAAAATTTATTTTTAGTTATGATTTTTAGACTTAGCTCACACAATTGATTATATTGTTTTTGCAAAGTGTCATCATCAATAGAAGAATAAGAAGAGTGGGAAAGTACCTCATTTGACTCATGTGCCATTAGAGCGATCTCTTCCTTGCTTGATTCTTCATCGTCTTCACTATCACTCCAAGCACCACTTACAAAAGCTCGTTGAGTTTTGCTTTTAGGTGGCTTGGGACATTCTCCTATGAGATGACTTGCATCACCACATCTAAAACACTTTCTTTCACCTTTACCCTTTTGTCATCCCGATCTTTTCGGAATGGCTTCTTTTCTTCTCGAGGTTGTCTTACAAACTTTCCTCTTCTTCTAAAGAACTTCTTAAAATCTCTAACGGCCATGGCATATTCCTCATCTTCACTACCGGAGCAAGATTCGTCATCATCACTTGATTCCGCCTTTGCTTTTAGAGCAACGGATTTGATCTTCTCCCTTCTTCCTTTGATGATCTTCGAATCTTTCTCCATCACCATTTCGTGTACTTTGAGGTTACCGATTAGCTCGTCTAGTGACATTTTTAGAGATCTTTTGATTCTTCAATAGCGGTCACTTTAGCTCTCCATTTGGGATGGAGTGCTCTAAGAAATTTCCCGACAAAGTTCTTACTACGAAAAGATTCATCAAGTGCTTTAAGTGATGTAATAATAGTATTAAAGCGAGCAAAGCCACAATCAATGGTTTCATCTTCAGGGATAACAAATTGTTCATATTGTTGAACAAGAAGATCAATTTTGTTATCCTTGACTTGTGAATTACCTTGATGTGTAACAATTAAAGATTCCCAAATATCTTTGGCGGTTTCACACATAAAAATTCTTTCATATTCTTTTCTAGGTAAAGCATTATAAAGCATCATTTTAGCTTCATTATTTTTAGCAACTAATTTCTTTTGTTCATCAACAGAAATATCCTTTGTTGTAGAACTAAAATCCCTTTAACAATAATAAACCAAAGATCTATATCTTTTGATTTTACATATGTTTCAAAGCGGTTTTTCCAATAGATAAATCCATTGGTTTCAAAAAGTGGTGGTCTTTGCATAGATTGCCCTTCTTTAAAGTTTTCGGAATCCATGGATCGTTTCAAGTTTATAAAATACAAATTATTTTAGAAATTCTTGAGCAACGAGGCTCTGGTACCAATTGTAGAAAACTAGAAGGGGGTTGAATAGTTTACCAATTAAAAACTTTGTTTTGAAACTTATTGAAAGATCAATTGATATTGATCTTAGATATGTTAATGAAATATGCAAGCAATATGTAAAGAGTAAATAAGGAAAGAAATGATCAAACCACAACAAGTTGTTTATAGTGGTTCGGTCTACAAGGACTCTTTTTCCTTGCCCTACTCCACTCCCGAGTCTCACACTCGAGAGTTTAACTTCACTAGTCAACAAGCTCCTTTCACCGGCCGAGAAAACCTTTACACTTAAACTACTATTTCCGACACTAAGCTAGATGTCGAGTTCTTTCCAAGGGTACAACCACTCCCACACACAATGTATTTTGAGGACTAAAATACTAACCACTCACCCTCACAAGATTATGATGGTTTAATACAACAATGAAGTATGAATCAACACAAGATCATACAACACTAAACAAAAAAGACTTCCAACTTCGTTTGAAGCTTGAATGTGACTTGATCTTCTTTGCTACAAAAGAGATCACTAATATGATATGAAACTGAGTTAGAAAGGTTAGAGAGAAGATATGTATGAGAGTATGATAGAAAGGGATGAAAACTACTTGGTTTGGCTTTGCTATTTATAGCCAAAACCATCGGCAGCGTCCACGGACACGGACCCCTAAAAGGGTTCCGCCCGTTGTAATTTTGGTGCCTTGAGTCAGCAGCAAGATATCAAATCTTGCCTAAAGTCAACTCTATCTAAGTAAGATTGTGTAAGATATGAAGAGTACAAATCCACACAAAATATCTAATGAAATCTTCCAATGATTTCCATGATGCATCACATGATGTCATATGTTGTATTTCTATTTTTAGAAATATGCAAGTATTTAAGTAGTGTTTGGTTTTAAGAACCTAACACATTCTAAAACTACTATCATACATAATGATTAGAGTCATATCAAGACTAATCATAAATGTAAATGCTTGAATGATGAAGATATTGTTTGAGAAAGCTTGTTTTAATATCTATTAAACTTGACAAGCTTTAAGCTTTTATACAAATTAAATTTACTTTTGTCGTTAACAAAACTTAGGTAAAGATCAAAATATAAATAACGTTTAATGACGATATTTGTATTAACACTATTATTCATCAATCTTGGTGACAACTTCACGTGAAGAGGACATCACCTTTCTGTGAATAAAGACCGTCAATTGATGATGGCGATGCTGATCCATCACAAGGCATGGCAATTCATCAAAATTTGCCGCATGTTCCGTTATGGCCACCGATGTCAATGCCATCAAACTCAAATTTTCCCATCATCACTTTCCTTGGGAGATGCTAAAATTAGACCTGATAAATTAACCCGGGAATCATCAATACTTGCAGGAAGAGATGAGGCAAGCTTTTGTAAGCGATTCTTTCCACCGCCATGTTTGATGTCGATTAATGGGAGAAGTGGGTCTTTTTCACCCGAAACTCAAGCGAATCACTTATTAGAGCTTGGCCGAATGAAAAGATTTAACCCGTGGATTGTCATGGACATGGACTATCCAAAGGAACCATTATCCAAAATTTTTTACCGGACCGGGTAAATCTCTGAGGCATCCTTGATCTTGGGAACTAAAGACTAGCGATGCATCGGTTGCTGTCAAGTACTTCTCAAACTCGATTGGTCCAAAGATTCCAAAACTAAACCTCTACGAAAGCAGCCGAAACAGATGCTTTAAAACTCATGGAGAAGATGTTGGCGTTAACCTCAAATCGACTGCACCCAATACAAAGGCCATAATAAGGTGAAGGAAATGCGGAGGCGGATGCAACAATTGTTGGAGGAAATCATCCATCGTCCAGTGTGGCGTGATAAGCCTATGGATGGACGAAGGAAGGAGAAGCGGGTTACGCTCAAGGAGGATCACAGTGGAGGAGGATATCGAGAATTATTATGGTCGAATTCGAAATTGGCAAGATCACGCATCAAGGGATGACAACCGTGATTCTCAAACACCTAACCGACGATCCACCACCACAAAACCCCAAAAAGATGGAAGAAACCGACCAGAAAACCATAGAGAATCGAGTCGCCAAAAATCTTCAAATGATTTTATAAAAAATCAATTTTTCAATCTCAAAGCCAAAGTTGAGCAAGGACAAAAAATCATCAAGCATCTATCTAAGATCTTGAAAACAAGTTCGGCAGTATTCTTCACAAACATTCCTCTAGACCATCTGGTTCATTGCCAAGTAATACCCAATCCAACCCAAAACCATAAATGATAAGACGCATCATTCCACCACAAACAAGAAATGAGCATATCAATGTCGTTTTCACAAGAAGTGGTCTCTGTATGATCCACCACCAAATCCTAATGAAAATAATCCTGCCACCAATGATAGTGAAAGGAAACCGAGGAACCAAACACAACTCAAACCACCAAGAAGAAAAACATTCCATCCACAAGGCGATACACCAAAAAATTCCTTATCCTCAACGTCTCAAGAAAGGAAAAATGGAAGAGGTTATAAGAAGTTTATTGAAATTATCAAAGAGGTCAGACTCAATGTTCCTCTCGTTGATGTCATAGCCTAATGCCCATTATGGGAAATGTTTGAAAGAACTTTAATAACAAAAGCAAGCTAGAGCAAATATCACTACTTTCCTTAACGAAGAATGTCACTATTGTCCAAAACAAGATCCCACCAAAGTTCTGGAGATCCCGGGAGCTTTATTCCATGTACTTTTAATAATGTTAAATGTGATGCTTAACATCTTGGCGCTAGTATCAATTTGATGCCTTATTCGCAGATTCCGTTGTGCAACAATACCAAACCAACAAAATGAGCATTCGATTAGCAAATCCTATCAATATCCTCGTGGGTATTGCCGAATATGCTTGTTCAAGCTTCAAATTCATTTTTCCCTGACTTTGTAATCTTGGAAATGGAAGAAGACAAAGAAGTTCCACTCATCTTAGGAAGACCTTTCCTAAATACCACATGCAATCATCAAAGTGAAACTAAAAGAACTCAACCTTGAGTTGGGGAAGATCGAATCACTTTTCTAATCGATAAAGGGCGCGCTTACCCACATTCCAGTTGATGACACTTGTTTTAACATCGATATTATTGATGAAGTCACCTGATGAAGAATGGACGATTACTTAACTAATCCGATCCATTCATAACTACTTCAAAAAATCAATGAAACGATTTTGACAAAGAGTTTGATGATTTCATGAAAGTATAATTCTGAGGAGACAACTCGTAGAAGAACAAATGGAGGAAGA
The DNA here is from genome assembly GCA_910596185.1 of Chrysanthemum makinoi. Classification (NCBI taxonomy): domain Eukaryota; kingdom Viridiplantae; phylum Streptophyta; class Magnoliopsida; order Asterales; family Asteraceae; genus Chrysanthemum; species Chrysanthemum makinoi. Next base: position 308,832,206 of record OU343223.1, on the reverse strand, counting down.
GGAAGAAAAATTTTAAAGAAATAATTTCAATAACGATGCGAATTAAATCCTATCTAAGAACCACCCACACAGACTGAACTCAAACCTCTCCCCTGATCATCTTGAATATGCTTACTTGAGGGAAACTCACTTCTTCCAAAGAGTCATATCTTCATTGCTCGAGACGTTGAGAGAAAGAAAGTTTAGTTTCCGTCCTCAAAATCACAAACAAGCTTTCATTGAAAACATCCGACATCCCGTGAATTAGTTCACTGCAAAACACAAAATCAATTTTGAAGAAGGGATTAACCTCGTGATAGAACGTCAACGCCGACTAAATCCCAAATAAAGAAGTTGTTAAAAAGGAAATCATAAAACTCTCGATGTGGAATCATTTACCCAATTGAGGATAGCCCGTAAGTCCCGCTCACTTGTTCCCAAGAAAGGAGGAATGACGGTTGTGACTAATGAGCGAAATGAACAAGTTCCAACTAGAACTCATCATCGGCTGGCGCGTTTGTATTGACTATCGTAAGTTAAACAAAGCCACCAGAAAAGATCACTTTCCACCCCCGTTCATGGATCAAATGCTTGAAAGACTCCAGAAATAAATTTTTGTTTTCTCGACGGATTTTCGTGATATTTCCAAATCCTATCGATCCTAACGATCAAGAAAAGACCACTTTCACTTGCCCTTTGGAACCTACGCGATATCACAGATGCCTTTTGGTCTTTGCAATGCACCTGCGACTTTTCAAAGGTGTATGATCGCCATATTCCAAGACATGCTAGAAACATCCATGGAAGTTTTCTTTCGCCTTCTGGAGACTCATTTGAAGCTTGTCTTTCTAATCTCGATAAAATGCTCGAAAGATGCGAAGTTGCACATCTTGTTCTAAATCGAAAATGTCACTTTATGGTAACCGAAGGAATTGTGTGGCCACAAAATCTCCAAAGTAAGGAATGGAAGTAGACAAAGCAGGTCGATGTTATTTCGGCTTCCACTACCAACTAACGCCAAAGCCGTTAGAAGTTTTAGGACATGCCGGTTTTACCAAATGATTTATCAAAGATTTTTCAAAAATATCTTGTCTGATGACAAAACTTCTTGAGAAAGAATCTATCTTCGACTTTAATACTGATTGCATGAAAGCTTTTGAAACATTGAAATATCAACTAACTAGTGCTCCGATCATAGTTTCACCTAATTGGTCACTACCCTTCAACTTATGCGCCACGCAATGTATTTTGCTGTTGGAGCCGCCTTAGGCCAACGTGAAGGAAAACACTTTCGCCTATATATTTTGCTAGCAAGACACCAATCAAGACTCAAAGAAAATTATACCGTCACCGAAAAGGAATTACCGCTGTCGCTGCGATTCGACAAATTCCGATCCTACTCGGCTCTAAAAACAGCTTGTTTTATGATCATTCAACGCCAAGTATCTGTTCACCAAGCAAGATGCTAAACCACGCCTTATTCGATGGATTTTGCTACTCCAAGAATTTGACATCGAAATCAAAGATAAGAAAGGAGCGTAAAATCTTGATGTCGATCACTTATCTCGCCTTGAAAACCCCATCTTGAGGAGTTAAAGAAGAGGAAATCGATGATTATTTCCCCGATGAAACTCTCATGACCATCGATGGAACTGACGATCCTTGGTTTTTTGACTTTGCGAACTACCTCTGAGGAGGAATTCTCTAAAAGGTCTAACTCATGCTCAAAGAATCAAATTTTTTTCGGAACTTAAATACTATTTTTGGGAAGAGCCATATCTTTTCAAAATGTGTTCCTATTGAATGATCCAAGATGTGTTTCGGTTCAAACCCGCAAGATTCTTGACGAATGTCATCATGGCCCAACTGGGGTACATTATGGTCCTTCCACCACAACTAAAAAAGTTTTGATGTGGATTCTATTCCAACAATATTCAAAGAAGCACATACACTTGTTCAAAATTGTGACGCTTGCCAAAGAACCACCAATCTTTCACGTAGAGATGAAATGCCATTGACAAGCATCCAAGTGTGTGAAATATTCGATATTTGGGGAATAGATTTCATGGGACCTTTCCACAAATCCCACAAATTCAATACATTCTCAAGCATAGATTATGTGTCCAAATGGGCAGAAGTCGGTTTTACCAACGAATCCATGCTCGTGTCGTTAAGTTTTCTCAAAAGCTTTTTCGTCGTATGGAATTCCAAGGCCTTGATAAGTTTATCGAGGAACTATTTCTCAGAACCAACAAAATGGAGAAACCATGAAAAGATATGGAGTTCATCAACGATTCAGGACGCCTATCATCCACAAAACCAAAGGTCAAGTCGAAAATACCAACAGAGCTCTCAAAAGAATACTGGAAAAAACAGTGAAGGACAATCCTTCAAGTGGGCAAAGAAACTTGACGATGCTCACAGGGCATTTCGCATAACTTATAAAACTCCAATTGGCACAACTCCCATCGACTCTCTGTATGGAAAACTTGTCATTTGCCATTCAAGTAGAACATCGTGCTTCGGGCTCGTGAAATCAGAATAACCGATCTCAAAATAGCTGGAGAAAATAGATTCCTACAATTGCACGAACTCGATGAATTAAGACTCCGAGCTTATGAAAATCTAAAATCAGATAAAGCTAGAACAAAAGCTTATCACGATAAAAAGCTACGAGTTCGAAAAGAATTCAAAGCCAGAGATAAAGTTCTACTTTTCAACATGAAATTCAAATTCAAAGCTCCTAAATTACAACCAAAATGGTTTGGACCGTATATCGTTAAAAATGGATATCCATCCTGTATGTCGAACTCTATGACAAATGTGGTGGAAGTTTCATGTTAATGGGCAATCAATCAAGTTATATTATGACAAGGAGCAAACGAATGAAGTTTCAGCGGTAAATAAATACCCCTAAAAAATGAAACTATCACCTTTGTAGCATCATTTCCAGAAGAATCCCACAAATTGTTCCTTGAAACCATCCTGAGTTCGCTTTGGGACGATATTGAAGCTAATACCGTGAAGAGTTCATGTACATCCCCAACTTTTCAAAATGTTCAAGGCCGCCTATGCCTGTGAATTGAAGATTCGGAAGTATTGATGACTCTAATAAAAACAAGCGCTCTCGGGAGGCAACCCGTGTTTTCTGATTTGATTTTCGTGGTCACTCCCCAAAGTTTAAACCTTGGTTGAACTTGAAGTGGGGGGTGCCACCCTTTAATAAAACCTTTGTTTGTTTATAAGATTTTGTGCAGTATTGATTTCTCCATGACGCTGAATGAAGAAAAGAATTTTAAGTGACAACTCATTGACATATCCGTTTCATCTCTATTTTCCTATTTCTATGCTTTGAAGTTCGCTTTTCACATTGAGGAAAATGTCTAACTTAAGTGAATAGGAAAATTAGATTTTTCATGCTTAAATTTTTAAAATTTGTTTGCCCTTGTGATCTAGTTGTTTTCACACTTTTAGGATTATCTATTAGAATAACCGGATCAATCCATCGGGTAAAACTGTAATATTTGAAAACTTCGAGATGTGTTCCGATTACTATTGCAATCCATTCTGTGATCGATAAACATTTGCTAGCACATATTATACCCTTTTTCACTAAATTGTGAGGATTTGAGCCTATTTCATAAACAAAGATACATCTTTATGCCGGATCTTTGCTATGAGTGTGCCGGTGATTTTATTTATTCTAGAACTTGTACTTGTAAATCATTACTGTATCGCAGTGAGATCGCATTCGTATGATATAAGTGAATTCGGTGATAAAGAGCACCTTAGATTTTACCCAAATGGCCTTCCATTTTACATCTAATGATATATTAGCTAACCGCATTGGTTAGTTAACCACCCACATGGACCCATTTGTAGTGCTAATTTTTAGCACTAGATACCCCTAGTTACACCCCTCCGAGCCTTCCCTTTTCATTTTTGCTTCACCTAAAAATACAAAAATATTTTACACTTTAAACCTTAGCCTACCCGTATCAATGTCTAAACGGTTGGTTGCTAGTCACCTGGAAAGTGAAGATTGTTCAAATGATTATGAGTACCACATCCTGTGAGATTGATTGAGCCATGCATTATGTTAAAAAAATTGTGATGAAAGTATGAAAATAATAGCCAATGTGCTATGATCAAGAAAACAATTGTCATGGCAAAGCAAAAGTCGAAAGCGAAAAGAAGAAATTGAAGCTATAATCATTTATTGGTTCGTGGATTGTTTGGTAGCTAGCAACACGGGTATTAGACTTGATTTTTATTTTTTAACACCAATTTCATATATATTTCCATGCCTTATCCATACCCTTAACCCTTAGCCATATCATTATAACCCGAATAAAAGTCTTCTTTAGATGTTTTTTACTTGGTGCTCACGCTAATTGGAGTTTTGTTTCTGTACAAGCTTATGGTAATAATCTAATCATGACCGAGCAATGAGTGTGATTTATCTTGTTACTCCACTAAAAATTGAGTGATTGAGTGAATTACATTTCGCTCCCTTTTCGAGAGGTGTTTTGAAATGTTAATCATGCAAGAAAATCAATGGATATTGTCAAACATCTTGATGTTTCACCTTTATAAAGCATAATTGATGAATCTTCTCTCGTATTTATACTTGGTTGATTTGCATCACATTTTTCATAATCATGATCTTGTACCAGTGGATGTTTTTCCTAGATTTGCTTGAGGGCAAGCAATGTTTAAGTGTGGGGAATTTATAACGCCAGATTGTGCATGTTTCTAGTATAAGTATGTGGCTTTTGTATATGTTATTTGGTTATATTTATGAATTATAGTGCTTAAACGCATCAAAAGATGTTTGTCTAGTGTTTATAACCAAGTGCAGGAAACGAAGGAAAGTAAAGAAATGTTCAAGAAATAGAAGATTCCCCGCTTCAAGGAAGCCTAAATCAAAGATCTTAAGGACCTTTGAAGACCATAGTGATTGAAGAACCAAGTTCTACAAGATTAAGAAAGAAAATATCAAGTTTCCGCGAATCAGAAATTCAACCGATCGGTCGTAAGTGCAACCGGATCGGTTAATATGACCGTAAACGCCAAATGCCATCACCAACCGCTTCCGTCATTATCCGCAACCGAACGGTTGCCCTTTTTGAAGACCAACCGGATCGGTTGGTCATATAACCATCCGGTTGAGAAGCCGTGATCTGCCAAATCTTCATCACTAAGTTTCCCTTTGCATCCAAACGATTCTAGGTCCTTCTCTTGGTGTATTCTAGTCCCTTCCTTACTTCTTGGAGGCCAAGTTCAGCAATTAATACCCTAGGCTTTGGAATTAGTATAAATAGAGGCCATTTGTGAGCATATGAGACACACACTTCAATACAAATCTCTCTACTCATCAAACAAAGCTTTAAGCTCTCTAATTCGTCCTTAGAAGTCCAGTGGGAAGTTGGAGTTCCGAAGTTCCACATTTGGAGGCCAAATCACCAAGAAGTCTACCCCAATACTCTGGGAATCATTACTTCACCATTTGTAATCTTATTCCAAGCATTGTAAGACTTTTATTCATGTTTTCTAATGTTCAAAGTTCCGAAGTTTTGTTAATTTGCTATGAGTGGCTAGTTTCTTTATACACTTGCTTAAATGATGTTGATTATCATATGATTAGTTAGTGATTGTGTTAACATGTTTTAATTCAATTTCAAGTTGATTCTAAGATCCAATTGTGCTAAAGTTTCATAGTGACATTTGTTAATCAAGTTTGACTAGTTGATAGTAATCGTAGAGGTCGAAAGAACTTATTGTTATTCAACTAGTCATAATCATTTTGTCTATGGATGATTGTTTTACCCATTATTCTTGATTATTCAAAGGAACTAAGGTGTGGTTGTAATAGAAACACTTTTTGATTATCAAATTGGATTGGTTGGAAACATCTAAAAGGTCGTAAGATTAGTTGTTGAGAATCAATTGTAGCCTTTGTCTATGATCGGTTACCTTTTGTATTGACCATTTCTTAAGCAATTTGATGAAACAAGTGGATGTTTTTGTGTTTAAGTTTATATATGTAGACTTATGAAACTTGAATTGATCTTGAATTGATTGGTTAAACGTAATGCTTGTTTGTATGAACTAAAATCTTAAGGTTTAACTTGTAAGAACAATAGATTAGTCTTCCAACTAATTATCATAACCAACATGTTAAGAGGTTAACACAATCACATTAATCTATGATATGAAACTAGTTTAAGCAAGTGTAGTTTTAATCATCTCAATTTCATATCTATTTGCTTTGTTATATGTTTTGGATAGACTCTGTTGATTCAAACTTGTGCTTAGATTCACTCAAATCCTTGCGAACGATCCCGACTTACCTTCATAATCTTGCTATAACGGACTAGTATACTTGCTCGTATGTGTTATTGGTAATATTGGTAATTCACCTTTTATAAATTTAAAACTTGTACACACGTAGCACATCACATACCAACATATTATCACCATGGATGCAGAAAATAGTTGTCAAATGGTATGCCTTAACTGTTAGGTTGAAAGTGAAAATAGGGATGGATTGACCTTTTTTGCAAGGCGTCCACCTTATAGAGATTTCATGTGGTATGTTTGTCCAGTGTGCCTTGACACAAGGGGAAACATGTCTTATGCTGGTAGAGGTGGTGTTACAAGGGAAAACACAACTACAGGAGATAATGGTGGATATGTAATGGGTCTACATATTTCTCCATCTACTAGAGTTGGTGCTTCCTTAAGCAGTGATGAAGAAGAAAGTGAACCACCTGCAGCTGAAATAGCAAGTGGAGAACACCCAATAAAGTGAACCACCTGCACCACGTGAAGCACCTGCAACTGAAAGACCAAATGTAAAATGCCCAAGACAAACACCACGTGAAGCACCTGCAACTCAAAGACCAAATGGATCACCTACTAGTCAATTAACCAAGTGAATTACCTGCAAGAGTCTAAATGTAACTTAACTGATATGTGTGTACTTCTTTTTCTATAAGAATTGAATTTTGGTTACAATTTGTATATGTTGACTTTATAAGTCAAATTGTGTTATTCCAAACAGCCCCCTAAACTGCACATCCAATTGCAACATGAACAACGTAAACAGCAAAACCAAAACTACAAATGCAAACAAAAGATATTTTAAAGACTAAAACAATTCGGTGTGGTTAATAATTTTTGGCTTTATGTTGACTTTATAAGTCAAAATGGCTTTTTCCAAACACCTACCTAAACTGCATAAGCAAATGCAAACTACAAAATGAAAACAACAAAGCCAAGATATACATACGCCACCAACTAATTATACCATATAAAGCAAAATATACATGTTAACAAGTATCATTTTCAGTAACCATCATCAGCCAAAAAAATATACATCTTCATTACATCAACAACTAAAAATAACACGTGAACTTCTTGATGGGAGACTTGATATTCATGGGAGGAGACTTGAGCTCCTAAGGGGGAGGCACATACCACTTTGATAAGGATTTAAAAGGTACACTTTTGAGGGGTCATTTAAGCCCTTAATTGATCACTTTTGTATTCGTTACTACTTAATTTCGTTCTTTTTCACTTTTTAGGTTTCTTGAAGGCAAATTGCTGGAATGACACTTATTCGGACGAAAAGGCGCGAATATACGAAGAAAATAGCCAAAGTCAATAATCGAGACACTCAGGCTGCTGGATTATAAAGGGACGGCGTCACTGCTTAAGTGCGACGCCGTCGCGAGATATCTTGAGACGACTCAGTAGCCAAATTGCTTATTTACAAGTGACGGCATCAGGTTTTAAAAGAGTAGGGCGTCACAACTCAGACGACCTAGATTTGATCCAGACGGCGTCATAGGTTGAAGGCGACGGTCTCACAGGCATAAGGTGACGCCGTCACAATGTTAACGTGGCCAAGACGAAACCCTAATGATGGCGACCCGACGGCGTCATAATTAAAGAGTGACGCCGTGGCATTTTGTAACACTATATATAGAATCCGAATTTTACAGCTTTAGGGAGGTAGTTTTGTGGAGTAAAAACCTAAACCGAACCAAGGCTGTCTCGGGCATTATCTTAGGGTTTCATACCCTATTTTACAACAAGATAAGTGTTTTACTTCATTGATTCAATCATGTCTTCAATTGTTTGTGTGTATGCTTGCATGTTTTCCATGTCCGGCTAATTTACTTGTGTGTTTGTTTAGATTTATGAAACCTAGTTACTGAATATTGATTGGTTGTCTCTTATCTTAATTGTGATTGACCTAGTATTGCGATAGGTCATCCGTTGTATTATTAATGCTTGATCAGTCTTTGTTGAACCTTAGCTTATAGTTACTAGTGGAATTGTAGGCTAAATATCCAAAGATAGCTTTAGTGTTAAGTTTATGAATCATAGAGATTTCGTAGTCATTAACCTTAGGTAGCTTCAAAGAGTTAGGGATAAACTCATACCCTACGACCTTAGAAAACACAACGCGTTAAGAATAAGGACGTGACAATTCAACCATCAATAGGAGATAACTAGGGAGTAATAACATCTAAGCAAATACATTTTAATCATCATAAGAGCACACAACAATAGACATAGACTACACTCACCTTAGTTTAGATAATTAGATAAGTAGAAGTAATCGGTAGAAATACCAACCCCCCAAATCCAATACCCCGAGATTCGTACCTTTACATTTTCTAAAAACATAAAAAAGATAAAAAATAATCCTCCTCAACCACAACCTTAGCGTAGTAATTTCTCACTAGCATTCCTATTCCCCTAGAGAACGATATCAATACCCGTGGCTTACCCTAATACTACACTACAACGATTAGGTTCACTGCCTAGGGTGTTATAAAACTTGCTCGACGAAAAGGAAGTTCCTTTGACCCCGAACGTGCTTCGTAAGCGTATCAAGTTTTTGGCGCCGCTGCCGGGGAATAGAATAGCTAGTTAGGAGTTTACCTCGTTTAGGTTTCCTTGCTTGATTCCTATCAAGTAAGCTTTTTCTCATTTTTAGCTTCCTCGTAGTCTATCCCCATTCTTCGTGACCTTTGTTCGTAACCCCATCACTTTTCATTATGGAAGGTGATAATCAACCACCACTCATCAACCCACCACCAATTAAACCACTCTCACTCAAACCCCAACCTTCTGACCAATACAATCGCCGCAACCGATATGTTAGTAGAAACAACGACCTTCAGGATTTAAAAAAGGTATTTGATAGTACAATTAGGGACGCTATTAAGAAGGTGGTTAGAACTTCAGTTTTTGGCTCTATGATTAGCGGTAGTTCGGATAACAGTTTAGAGAGTAAAAATGAGAATGAGGAAGATAGTGCTTACTTCAACCTTTACCCCACTAAGGAGGAAGTTGCATACCACCAATACGTAGTCGACAATCCTCGATCACCCATCATTAGGATATGCCCAAAGATTAGGAGAGGAAATCCTTGGAACATTAAAATCCCTTGTATGATTGGATATAGGAATGTTGAGCATGCTTACATAGATACAGAATCTCCCCTTGAAGACGTAGGGTGCGTCATTGACTATAGCTTATCACAGGTTGTGCTAGGAAGGTCGTTTGTTGAAAAATCTAAATTGGACTATGACAAATCTGAAGGAACGGTTAGGTTTGTGAATGGGAACGATGAGATCACTTATAGGATGCCTTGGAAGATGAACGGATATGGCTCTTGGTCCATTTATGAACGAGACAACATTAGAGCTTTTAAGGAAAAAAGCGAAAACGATGTTGAAAAAGGTTTGCCCTTCATGTGGGAGAAAGGGAGACTTTACTATAGGGATTGTTTTACCCTTGGACCTAGGTATAGAGTGGATGAGAATTTTGTCAACATGATAGAGTTCTCATTGAAAATGAAAAACGAGACCACGTAGGGGCACGACTTCGAGTCTAGCTACAAGACTCATAAATAAAGAAAAGCGCTTCGTGGGAGGCAACCCATGCTTAATTGTTTGCTTGTTTGTGTGTCGTATATCTTTTAGTGATTGTTCATTCTCATGTTTAACTTTGTAAAAATGCTTTATTTTGTCTTTAACCTCGTCTTAATAACATATAAAGGTATTTTACAAAAGGGATAAGTGTAGGGAGGATTACACACGTTTTCAAAAGAAACGTGAACATGAGAATTACGATTATTAAAAAGATGTACATGTGTGTTTGTTCGAGTCAAATGCTTGTATCGAGTCATAATGGATGTTTTGCAGGAAATTTTTCCAGATTCTAAAGATATAAATTTTCCAGAAAATCGCAGACCAGTTTCTGTCAGGATAACCTGACGGCTTCATGGTCGCAACCGACGGCGCAGAAGAAACAACTTACTACTTTTTCTCGCTTTCGTGCTACTTATAAATTTTGGAATTTTCCAGGTCTTAATTTTCCGTAAAAATCTGTAAACATCCATTCCACAAGCATTATATCCTAGTTTAGTAGAGTCTTATATATATTGTTACCGCCAATTTTACGCGAAGGTTTCGTTTGTTTTCTTCAAGTGTGCAGGTTTTATTTATCAAGAAGAAGATACAAAAGATTGGAAGAAGCTTTTCACGCATAACATTCTTCTTGAAGAAAGATTTAACCACTACTTCACACGGATCCTACCGAGCTAATCAGGGGAGTATTAGTTTCTTTCGTTTTTAATTACCTTCTATTATTATAACTTTGATACTTTCGGGGAACATTGTTGATAATGTTTAGTTTAAGTGTGAGGAGGGAAAATAAAACGGGAACTTTGAAACTATGCTTATCCTTGACTATTTGTCTTGTCCAATTTCATTTGTGTAATAAACCATGAGAAATATCGGTTAGGGTAATTTTGGCACAAAATTTAAAATTTTTCATGACATGTAGGAGTGGGCCATTAGTCTTAATAAAGCGTTTCATGGATAGGAAGTTACATGACTAGCACAAAACCCTTTACCACTTAAATTCCACCCAAAATGTGAGGATCGCCCTTAGATTTGTAGGAATTAAAGCATTCCACTTTAATGCTTAGAGAGTGTACCGGTAGTATAATAGATTCTAGAACTTGTTTTGTGATGCATTCTGAGATCCCTAGTAAGACTACACTTGTGTAGTTAGGAATAACTAAATGATAAGAGGCATTATGATAACCCTTGTTTGATACCCGTAATATAATTACTTCTTTCACATCGGTTGAGTAATTCCCCCACACCCTTGCGTTGTACTCATCTTTAGTACACGATACCCCTAGTTAACCCCTGAGAGCCTATCCTTTTCACGGTTCTCGTGATGTTTCGGCTTTCCGGAATATCAATGAAGAGAATTGTTTACAATCCACCCCCAAATGTACACCCAAATCGCCTTAGCCTACCTTGTATGCACTCATTTTTAGTGCATTATTGTTATCATACTAAACCCTTAGTTCAATTATCTAGTTGCTTGCATAAGTTGCTCATCCATCTTTGATCCTTCATTAGTGTTTGTGATAATAGAATAACAGTAACCAAACTCAAAACACAAATCCAAGTTCCACGGATCCAAGATTCATAGACGTATGAAGTCTCAAGGATGGGTGAACCGACACCATTTTTGAGTATCAACATGCGACCTTGATATGGTGTTGTTCATCCATCTTTGATCCTTCATTAGTGTTTGTGATAATAGAATAACAGTAACCAAACTCAAAACACAGATGTATGAAGACTCAATAAAAACAATACAATAAAAACACAATTAAACCCATACACTAAAATGACATGATTTCATACATAACGCAAATGGATATATTTCCAAATGCATAAAATTTTGGAGTCTATAAAGTTCATAAACATACATTGTTTAAACACAGCAAATAATGTTTAGGGGAATACATATTCGATGGATAACATTGGCTTTCATATGCTTAACCAACATTTTTTTGTGGTGAAGAAAGCTTTGCTGCTATAATCTTGGTCTTAGTCCAAAAATGTTTTGGAGACCCACCAGAAGCAGCATCAACTTGACTTCCAGATTGAGACTGGACCACACTTGGTTGATAATTACCTTCATAGTTGTCACCTGTAACCTTTGCCTTCTTATTTCCTGTAACTTTTGGCTGGGATGAAGCTGTTTTTTGAGACTGTTGTGTAGTGCCTTGACTTCCTGTTACACCTCCTTGCCCAAGACATGTTTTCTTGTTGTGTCCAGCATTGCCACAAATACCACAAACCACACTCTTACTAGACTGTGACAAGTTACTGGTTTTGTCACTATTATCATTTTCAGTAAATTCTTTTCTTTTGTGGCCTACCTAATGGTTTATGATGTTTAGGTGGAAGAATGGTTGTAGGTGTCACACCTCGCCAAGGCGGAAACGCGAGTGTAACTTCATGGATATCATCACAACACTTGGCGTCTAAATAGAGAATTTCTATATGCATAATAATAAAGCATTATGTAGACACAAAGTGCCATAACAATACCCAAAATAAACAAAATTAAACTCCAAAGGTATCTTTATTAAGACGTAAGTTACTAAACGTAAACAAATAAAGCATCACATTCAAAATCCAAAGTAAAGTCATAATCCAAATTATAAAAGATAAACATCTTAAAATGCAACTGTGGTCTCGCCTATTCGCTTCCTTCTATCTTATCCTTATGACGCTCACCTGAAAATGATGCTTAAAAACGTCAACAAAAAGTTGGTGAGGTTCATAGGTTTAAGACTCAAAATGTAATCCTTTCCAACAAGTTCGTTGTGATAACAAAACATGGCAGGATAGTAAGATAGCTATCAGTGTACTAACATGCAATCTCAACAATAACCATCAACGGGACGGAACGTGCCCACGATCCAAATTCAACATAATTGGGTAATCATTACCCTCCGATCGAATCACAGAACAATATTGGGTAGAGTCACCACCCTCCAATTGGAACCACACAGACGAATAGTGGGTAACAAAGCTACCCTCCAATTGGAATCACACAGAACAACTACTCAGAAAAAAAACATAACATGCAGTATGCATACAATAACCACTTACAAGTCCATGCATTAATTAAACCAAGTAATCACAACAACTTAAAACTTATTTCAACACAAGCATCATTTCCATCCCAAGTTCAAAACAAAGAAAAATGGGACTATGAAACTCACCTGAAAACTTCGCAGCTTGAACAAAATTCTAACACAAATCTAAACAAACAAAAATAAAACCACGTTACACGTGACCAAGCCAAAAGCTTAAGTCCATGTAACACACATATGATGGATTTCTAAGGGTTATATTAACCACCATGGGTCACCTCGACTCCATACCCAACACTACTAACTGCTTACACTCACTAAACCCCTTGTTTACTTTTTACCAACAAGCGCAGATTTTTGGGGTACTTTCATCCACATAAAACTACGACCAAAAGAACTCCACAACTCACACCAAAAATTTACCATGGTCTCTCATGAGTATACAAGTCACTCCCAGAAGGCCATGAACTAAAACACAAACAAGCGCCCTTTAGAAAATCAAACACCAAAACTATCCAGATTCGGATCTGCACGCACACCAAAATGTTTTGACCAGATAATCATACTTGCACAGCTTATTAATGGTTATCCTTCGCGTGGAAGTCAAAGAATACATAAAACTCAACTTCCCCAGAAGGGCTACCATTTATTACACTTTTAGACCCACGTTTAACCTCTTTTATTCTAACCTAAATCTGTCCCGGTTTAACAGCTTTGACACTTTTTCTTACAAAAATCGTTTGACACCCTTCCCGGACTCGAAATCAGTCGAGGCCGGACTTTTCGGAAAGCCAACCCTCTGAACTACAGTTTAGAATCAAAAAAACATCAGTTAACTCTTTATCATATATTATAAAATCGTCGTTTACTACAGCCCTAAAAACTGCCAGCACTTAACTCATTAACTCGCATATTCTAAACCCTAATTCTTTCACCAATCACCATAACATCACTAACTAATGACCCTAACATGTCTTACAATATTAACTTAAAGATTTTAAGGTAAACCCTAATCCACCATAACTTGTATTACATGAATCAAATCATTAATTAAATGAATTAGGAATAACTAGACATACCTTAAGCTTGTTTTTCTTCAAAATAGTGAAACCTTAACTTTTCTCTTTTTCTCTCCTCTTTGCTAGTCGACTCTTCTCAAAAAAATAAGTGAGGGTGTTTTGGTTTTGTATTTATACTACCCTAAGACCCTTCTAGATAACCTCCTTAATTAAGAGTTATATTAGGATTCAAATTTGTTTCCTTTTCCCCATAAAACCCTAAAATTCGTCCATAAATATACCCATATAAAAAAAATCATTTTTTAATTATTACACTTAAAACCTTGGGTTTTTGCTATTTTATAAAAGCGTATATCAAAAACTAACGTCTTACGCGATAAACCTTCGTTTTACGACAACTAGCATAAAAATTATTTCAAAACCTAAGTTTCCAAAAATAGAATTTTCACACTTATTATTAATATAAACCATAAAACCAAACACCACGTAACTTATTAACGTTCAAGAACTTGAACGAAACTTGTTACGCAATAACCGCGAAACCCAAAAACCATACAAGTCATTTCCACGTCACCAAGGTGAATGAAATGAAATTAACCAAAGCTAACACTGCTCAAATTACATCAATAAAGGTTACACAAGGAAATTTAGTACCAAAACACACGTATAACACACATATGACACACAAAACACTTAAGTCACACCAAGCAAAAGATATATGGGTCGAAACTAACAGTTAAACTAACCTGCTAAAATCACGGTTGTTACAGTAGGCACCTGTGACTTATACCAATGCTCATAACCATTTATTGGCTGGATGTGGTGTTTGTAAGTTTCTTTCCAAGTATTAAGCAAGTAACATGGATGCACCCATGATTCAACAGATCCTATTTGCATTCTATTCAACCTCATACACCGGTGGGTAGCAACAACATGTTCACATGGCAAACCTGTAAGCTCCCATCTTCTACATGTACAAGCCCTAGCTTCAACATTGACAGTACACTTGTCTCCCCATCCACTGACCTCATACTTTTCTCTTTCAACCCGTAAAGCGTGTACTTATAAGCCTCTTTCTTGATTGCATCTAACATGAGTGTTGCCTTTGGTGTTAATGGTCCGGCACACTTTTGAATCACTTTCACAACGTTCACTATTCTTTTCATACAAGACTCTCTAATGTACTCCAAAGCAGTAATGATGGGTTGGTGCCTACCTCCCACTAGTTTCCCATTAAACACCTCACACATGTTATTAAGTAGCACATCAGAATGAGCCCTCCCTACAACATGTTTGGTCAGGTACCTGAAAAATGTCGTAGAACAAAAGATGTACAAGTAGACATAGATTTGGTTAGATACCTAAAAATGCGACCTTGACCAATGGGTTGGTGGTATCTTACTTAACCAAGCATGGGCAGGTTCGCTAAAACTCTTGAATGCCAGCATGGTTGCCTCAAATTGTTGGACGGTTGTTGCTGCTGCACATCTCCACAAATGTTCCTTGTATGCTTTAGCATTCCATTGCAATTTCATATTATCATGGATGTGCTTTAAACAATATCTGTGTTCAAAGACTAGGGAATACTTCGCTAACGCTGGAATGATACCCTGCACAAATAAACATCAATTCCTTACTAATAAAACTTGCATTTAATGAAAATACAAGTGAATCTAATCAACTAAATGGTAAAATCACCTTTTGCCTGTCGCTGATAAAAGTGTATTTTAAGTTTGGTTGCAAGTCAAGATCATCTCTTAGACATTTAAGAAACCAAATCCATGAGTCTTTGCTTTCAGCTTCTGCAACCGCATAGGCTACAAGGTATATTCCATTGTTGCTGTCTATACCGACTGCTGTAAGAAGCTGGCCAGGAAAAGGACCCCTCATAAAAGAACCATCTAACCCCAACAACTCTCTTTGACAAGATTTGTATCCTTCCTTCAAAGCGCCTAAGCATACATACATTCTCTTGAAAACTCTGGTTGGACTTGTTGCATCTGTTGCAGTTTGTACACTTATCCTAACTGCTGTATATGGGTTAGTTTTCTGCAACTCTTCAACATAGTCTCTTAAAAGGGTGTATTTCTGCTTATGATCACCCCTAATCTCATTTTCTACCTTGTTTTTTGCCCTTAATGCTTTTGCATAGACACTGAACTTCAAACTGTTCTTGAAGTGATCTTGAACTCCCCTCGATTGGAATATCCGATTGACTTGAACTTGGTCAACTATTTGCTTCGAAAGAAACTTGTAGTCACAAGCTTTAATGTCTCTTGATTGCAAACATTTGTGTTCATCCCTGAAAGTTTGAACAATCCATACATCTTTATCTGTATTTTTGGCTACATACAACAACCATGGACTATCTGTTGCTTGCTCCTCATGAAGGCCAAGAAATATACATCCCTACCAAGGCCTCTAGTTATTGGACCATTTTTCCTCTTTGGGGCTTTTCCCCAGCCCTGAACCTTCGGTTATTCCACAAACAGGTATTTGTCCAAGACACCTAACCCTAATTCTCTGTTTGTCATTCTTAATTAGTTGCAATTTCCTCATAGTCTTTATTGAAAGCAGGTAGATCCTATCTTTTACTTCTTTTGCGTTAAAACTTTGACCACAGTAAAAAAAAGATTTCGTCCTTTGTTTGTGCTGCCTCACTTAACTTTTGTTTCTTGTATGCCCTCAATTTGTTCCTCCTAATAACATAGTCATCCATATTCTCAGAACCACTTGCAAAATCATTATCATCTAACAGATCCAATTCATTTTTCTTAAAAAAATCATGTGGTAGTGGTCGGTGGTACCTATAGAGGGTAAATCGTAGTCTCGGTCACTTTGAATGATTAACATCAAAATCAAGCTCCTCAAAAGTATTAGCCTCATCGAAAACTGTGTTTCCATCACCATTGTTCTCAATATCATCATCGCCACTCATATAAGTGCCTGTCTCACTCACATTGGCATCACTTAACTTCATCGATTTCACTAACCTGCACAGATTTACCTTTTTGGACATGATCCACAGGATTACATGTTTCCTGCTCATGATGACCTAACTCTTGATCATTTTGAGATACCTCTTCAGGACTATCTATTTGGATATGGTCAACATGTTTATCTATATGCTGGTTGACATCACCTACAACATCTTCAGTTTGACAGACCTCTACAAATTGGAAACAAGGGTTGTGTTTCTGGCATCTGACTAGATTGTACCAAAGTATTGACTTCCAAAGGTTGATGTGTAACCTCACATATATTCTCTACCACAGACTTATTAACAATGTTTTCTAAGAACAATCTCTTTGAGCAATATGGAACAATAGCAAGAGCTGCCTTTTTCTTTGTTGCATCCACATCAAAGAATAACTGTCCTAATTGACTTTGGTGACATTTGATCAACGTCCAATGTTGTCTTACCATTTTCAACATAAACCTCTATCATCTTATGGTCATCAACAAGATCTTTCAATATTTCTAAATTAGCACTCTCACTTAAGCTATACAAACCATCATCTAAATTACTACCCGGCTTAACAAAGTAATAGTAATTTTTTGAACCGAGCTCATAACCCAATTCATACATAAGAACATCCAACTCTTCAACTGACACACTATCAACATCAACCAAATCAACTAAACTTTCCATACCTCCAACGTATATTCTACCAAGCCAATATTTAAAGACACCATTGTGATGAACCCTCATACTAAACATATTAGATCTACCACCTGAAAACATGTCAATATATGTTTAAAGCATTCTAAAAACTTAATTGAGAAACAATAAATACCACAATTACAAATTCCAATGACTGTATAAAAAAAAAAAAAAAAAGTACCGTATTTCTTCTTAGCAGAGTCGTATATGATGGTATCATCAACTGGATAACCTGACTGTCTTCTTATTTTCCATAGGGTAAAGTCCATGTTTCGGTTTTATGATTGATAAACAGGGGTTTTGAAGTTCTGGGACGAATGATAATACAGACTATGTGTTTATTGGGGCGGGAAGAGGGTTACATTACATGTGGCAATAATTAAGAAATTTTTAATTGAAATATGGAAATGGCAAAAGTGCCCTTTGACTAAAGACAAATCTAACGAAATGAGATGTCCTTGACTAACGGCAAAATGGTCAAAGGACTTGTAGCGAGTGAAAACCTTGAAATAGGGACCCTCGATGATGAAAAGGGCGAGTTTTGTTCCATTGCGATGCGTCGTGCCAACTATAGGGACCAACGGTGTATTTTAGTCTAGTATTTATATAGAGTGGTAAAGTTTTTTAAAATAAAAGTTTTTTTTTTTTTTTTTTTTCTAATTGCAACGGTCATAATGCTTTAGGAAAGTGTGGTATCAAAGTTGGTCGTTTTTTAGCCCGATGTCCCAAAAAAAGCCCCTTCAACCGATCTTCCAACCGATGTCCATATCCATCATGCCCGATATTCACATCGGTCATGGGTCGTTTTTTTGGGTGCCCAACCGATTTCTAAAGCACGATTGGGACTAGCCTCATAAACTTATAGCTGGCATCATAAACTTCATATGCATCAACTACAAATTTGAGCTCAAACTAATTTTACCAACAAATATATGCACAAAAGATCTTCGAATTAATTTCATTACTTTATGTCATCATGTATTATCAGTTTAAATCACTCACATAATAGTATATTTCAAAATATGCCCTTGAAACAAACAATAACAAGTTAATTCAAACACTCTTGTTCAAAAAAAATTCAAACACTCTTAAACTGTCTTGTCCCATCAAATCTCCTTTCTGCCGCAACCTATACCATCTTTGGGTTGTTTTTAAAAAATGTCTAGATTGTCTGGATTAACTTCTTTTTAGAGCACTCTCATCCATAACACCATAACACCAATAACATCGTTCACGTCAGCGTCACATCAGCTTTAACCTTTAACATTAACATCCCCAAAAAAACACTCACAACCATAACATCCCAATAACACCATAACACCAATAATATTTCATATTTTCAATTTCAACCCCTAAACTAAAACAAACACTTCATTTATTAAACTAAAACAAACATTTCATTAAAACTAAAAACATATTATAATACGAGATTAAAAATACAAAAATAAAAAATTAAAAAAAAAACTGCAATTAAAACGTTACAACAAATTAAAGGAAATACGATCTACTGACGAGGTTTCAAGTTATATTTTGCGATGATTCGATCTTTTTCGTCATTGATTCACTGCACGACTATTGGATCTTGCCCCTCAGTAGACGCCATCAAAAACTTGATCTCTTCCAACCTTGTTAATGTGAGATCTCTTCTGCCGCTACCGATACCCGCTTCGGAGACTTCTCGTTTCATATGAAACTCGTTTGCCATAGTTTCTGGAAATAAGGTTTAACGAGCTCGTTCCTCCAAGTTTGTTCCCCGAAGACTTGTTGTAGTCTCGGATCTTGCTTTCTTGGTAGCACCTTTCTTTCCCATGGGGCGTGGTTGTTCATCATTACCAAACAAAGCCTCGTTTGTGTTGCTTGGGACTTCGCCGGTTAAATCAACCGGTTCCGGCGTCTCCCATTTCTTATAATGACGCAAAACATCCCAAGCGTCATCGAGACCAAACAGTGTTCCTCTGTTTTCCTCACGATACCATTGCTTTGCCCGTTTCATCACATCCACCTCACTTTCACCGCTTCGTTGATCCCGTTGCGCACGTATGTAACAAGAGTTGAACTTTGTGCATATCCTGTTCAACGTTGTCCATTTGCTTGACATCATGTCCTTGGTGCACCGTTGGAAGTTGAGTCTATTGAACTCATTTCTGACCCGATACCAAAACGTATCTCTAGGTTGGCACTATCCAACTTTTGGATCCTCGAAACGCTATGTAACACCTTGCAAGTAATTCTTCCTCTGCTGAATTCCAACGATTGGTAACGACAACCTCCTCATCAGAATCAATTGGTTCGCTCGGTCTTTGGATTTTTTGGATTTTTGATTTTCTTAATACGACCTTTTCCTTTTTTGGTGGAGATGTGGGTGTCTCAAAGAACATCTTGTGTTTCAGTTTGTGATTTTTGTGACTGTTGTGTGAATTGTAGGTTTTGAAAGTTGGAGTTTAAGGTGCTTTGTTGGTTTTGTTGTTGCCAAAACAGTAATGTTTGTTGTTGTTGCCACATTTCTTGGCTTGATAAGCCTAGTGGGTTGGGGTTTGAAGATGAACCCGCGTTCGGGTTAGATGATAAACCCGGTTTGAGGATTCCACCCATCATTGAGAAGATTGAAGAAAGTATCGTCGTTGCCTCCCGACATTGTTTTTTTGCAGTTAATTGAAGTTGAAAGATTGAGAGTATTGAGAGGATTTAGAAGTTGAAGTGTGAATAAAAATGGTGTTTTGATTGTGTATTTATAGTGGTAAAAAAAGGTTTTTGATTTTTTTTTAAATAAAAACTAGCCGTTAGGGACCTGAAATGAAATTTTTTTTAAAAAATTTAACGGCTAGTAGCCGTTAGAGGGACTAAATATGAAATTTTTTTGATTTTTTGATTTTTTTTTCAGCGCTTAACGCGCGTTAAGTAACGGCAACGGTTAGGGACCAACGGCGTTAAGCTTCTCCTCTTCCAACGATATAACGTCGATAACGGGGTTAAAAGCCCCATAACGGGCGTTAGGGCGTTAGGGATGAGAGTGCTCTTACTACTAATGTTTTTGACTTTTTCAACGATACCATATACATTAATATATTTTAACAAATATTATAGCTAAAGTGAAGATTCAGATGAAATGTGTAAAATATACTGTAACTTTTAGTTTTGAGCCGATAATTAAAAATAATCATTTAACCAATCATAGAGCAATTAACAATCAAAAAATCGAATTTTGAAAAATAGCCACGGATTTCGTAAATGTGTTGCGACTTCTTGCGATTGAGTTATTAGAGCGTACCATAATAGTGAAACTTTGTATAGGTCCATAATCATTAATTTATATACCTTTTGTTGAAATAACAATCATATGAAAGTATAAGGGTTACTTTTGTAAATATTTTATAACTGTTTTCTTATCACTTAATGTTTGTACCAGTTTTGTTTAGTTTATATTGTGCAGGGTTTAAAGTGCAACATCTGAGGCTATATAAAGATCTTATCTCTCTAGGGTTTCAGTAACTTACATACTTCTCTGGTTTTTCATCTCTCTAGTTTCTCTGGCGATTATCATCTTGATATTGGTTTCTGGTTTATTGTTTCACTAGTTGTTGTTGTTAGTCTGGTTTTGTATTAAGATCTTCTTGATCTTGGTTGATAGTTTGTTTCAGTTTCTGGGCTATATTGGGTTCAAGTTTAGTGTGTGAGTTTTGTAGACAGCACCTTATAGAGGGACTGTCATATTGTTTCAGTTGTATTGTTTGCTTGCATCCGTGTTGGGGACAAGTTATCAGTGTTTATCGTTATAATAAAAGTTAAATATCACCAAGGGGTGGTTGGTTGGGTGATTACACCTTGTGTTCTTATTGTTTTGATACCATTTTTACATGGTATCAGAGCCCTAGGTTCTGATTTTGGTTTGATTTGGGGATCTTGATTTGAGTCAATTGATTCGAGTCTGTGATTCTTGATTCTTGTTACGGTTGTGGTTAATTGGTGTTCTTGAGGTTTAATTCAAGAATTAGGGTTTTCTCTTGAAACCCTAATTTTTGGGGGTTTTGATTCTTGTGGTTAATTGGAGCAATTGCTGGTGATTTGTGGTATTTCTTGAGACCAATTGTTGATTTCTTGGTTCGATTGGAAAAAAACCCTAATTGCTAATTTGGGGGTTTTTTGCTGTACTGGGAATTGTGTGGTTCTTGGGCTAATTCTTGGTATTTTTTCCGCTGCTGATTTCTTCTAAGCACTGTAAGTATATAGTTTCTTCTCTTAGATATTTCTGAGTTAAGTGTAGTGGGCGTAAACGGACTGGTTAACATCTTGATCTGCCACCAAGAGTGGTAAGAATACCTGCTCTGACCAGTCACAGTCTACGAGCTTGACTTAGGAAGTATCTGGGTGTGTTTAGTGTTTAGTATAGTTGTTTTTGATTTTATAGGTCGAAGGAGGATAGGTTTGGTTTGTTGGAAGTTGTGATTGGGTTTTTAGTTGTAGCTAGAGTTTAGGGTTTTTGTTTGTTTTTTATTTTCCCTGTTTGGTCTATTTATTTTGTTTGTTGTTTTGCATCATGGCTATTATGATTAGTAGTTTGGATCAGAGTAATCCTTTGCATCTTCATCCTAATGACTCTAATTGTGCATCTATTGTTACTGTGAAATTGACTGGTGTTGAGAACTATAGAGTCTGGTCTAGTGCTATAAAATTGGCTATGCAGATTAAAAATAAAATGGGATTTCTTGATGGTACTTGTGTTAGAACTGATTATGCTGCTAGTCAATTGTTAGAGGCGCAATGGGATAGATGTAATGCTGTTGTTTTGAATTGGTTGTTGAGTTCTTTATCTCAAGATGTGTATCTTGGGTATGTTTTTTCTGATTCTGCTGCATCTGTTTGGAAAGATTTAAAGGATACATATGATAGAATTGATGGTTCTGTGGTTTTTAACTTGATGCAAAAGATTAACTCTTTTAAACAAGGAGGCTTGCCTGTGTCTGAATATTTTCATAAATTGAACTCTTTGTGGAGGGAGTTTGATACTTTAACAAAGCTTCCTGATTGTGTTTGTGATGCTAGAATAGAGTTAGTAGATCATGCTAAACTGTTAAAACTTATGCAATTTCTGATGGGTTTGGATGATATTTACCAACCTATTAGAAGCTCTATTCTAACTAGGGAAATTTTGCCTGAAGTGAAGGATGCATTTGTTATTGTTTCTAGAGAAGAATCCCATAGGGGGATTCCTTCTACTCGCTAAATCAAAACCTCAAATATCGCTTTTGTTTCTAGGCCTAATAGTAATAACAGGAACAATTTTAATAATAACAGGTCTGGAAATAATAATGGTAATAGAGGGAATTATGACAATTTGTTGTGTAAAAATTGTGGTTTAAAAGGGCATACTATTGAAAGATGTTTTGAGCTGATTGGTTATCCTCCTGGTTTTAAAAAGAATCCTAACTTGAAGCCTTCAACTGGTTTTAATGTTGGTAAAACAAATAATTCTGAGGTTAAATGTATGCCTATTCTAAATGGTGATGTTAAGAATACAGGAACTGTTTCTTTCACTAATGAGCAGGTTATGAAGTTGATGAATCTTTTGAATGATAAAACCTGTTCTGCTGCTCATACTAGTATGGCAGGTAGTGATTCTTGTTCTTTTTATAACTGCAATGTGTTTTTTAACCAGCATTTTTATCAATTTTTCTGTGCTAAGATAAATGTTAAAGGTGTGACTTATCATTTGGGATGGATCATAGATTCAGGGGCTAATCAACATATGACTAATAATACTGATAATATGTTTGGGCTTCTTGATATATCTGATCTTGGTTTAACTGTTGGTCATCCTAATGGTACTCTTGCTAAAATTACACATGTTGGTAATCTAAGACTTAACAATAATGTTGTGTTATTTGATGTGTTGGTTGTTCCTGAGTATAGTGTTAGTCTCTTGTCTGTGCATAAACTAATTAAGGACAGTAAGTTGACTGTTGGGTTTGATGAGACTAAATGTTATATTCAGGATTTGAAAAAGCAGAGTGTTCTGGGGACTGGTAGTGAGTTTGGTGGTTTATATCTGTTTGATAGAGATTATGATAAGTCCTCTGTGGTTAATCAAAGTGAGTTTTTTGCTTGTCATGTTTCTAAAGAAGTTTGGCATAATAGGCTAGGACATCCTGCTAACCAGGTTTTGAAAATTCTTAATCAGTCTTTAAAATTAACTAAAGTTGATCATGAAGGACCTTGTGAAGTTTGCCATAAGGCAAAACAAACAAGGGATTCTTTTCCATTAAGTGAAAACAAATCTGTGGTTTTTGGACAACTCATTCATCTTGATGTCTGGGGTCCTTATAAAGTGGTTAGCAGAGAAGGTTTTAGATATTTCTTAACTATTGTGGATGACTATAGTAGGTCTGTTTGGGTGTATATGCTTAAAACTAAAGATGAAGTTTTTTCCATGTTTGTGAATTTTTATAATTTGGTGCTTACTCAGTTTAATAAAAAGATCAAAATGATAAGGTCTAATAATGGTACTGAGTTTTTGAATAATAGGATGTCAGATTTTTTAATTGCAATGGGAATTGTACATCAAACAACTTGTGCATATACACCTCAGCAGAATGGTATAGCTGAGATGAAACATAGACATCTGTTGAATGTTGCTAGAAGTCTTATGTTTCAGGGGGGAATTCCTCTTGTTTATTGGCCTGATTGTGTTCTTACTGCTACTTATTTGATTAACAGGCTTCCTTCCTCTGTTTTAAAGGGTAAGTCACCTTTTTCTCGGTCTATAATAGGAACCAAATTTGTCTCATCTTAGGAGTTTTGGATGTTTGTGTTTTGTCGCTATTATAAAAGGGTCTGATAAGTTTTCTGAAAAATCTGAAAAATGTGTTTTAATTGGATATGCTACAGGAAAGAAAGCTTATAAGCCTCTAAGTCTTGAAAACGTAGTATTTTATATTCTAGAGATGTCAAGTTCTATGAAACTATCTTTCCATACAAAATGAATCGTAATGTTGATATTATAAAAGACTTAGAAGTGACAAACTTAAACTTTTTTGATTTTATTGATTCTGAGTATGTGTCAAAAACCAAAACTCCTCCCTTCTCCCAATGATGATAATGTAGATAAGGAAGCAACATCTGTTGGTAGAGATGGTAGGGTCCATCAACCAGATAGTGTAGCAAACAATGATCAGAATGTAAATAATGAACAGATACATCATTCAGATAGTTTGTTATCATTTGGAGATGATGTGAACCCTGCAACTCCTTTAGATGATAATATTAACTCTGAGGGAAATGTTGTTCCAAGTCTAGTAGATGAGAATATTTTTCAAGATGCTTTGCAAAATCAAGTTGAGGAAGGGTCTCATAGTCATAGAAGGTCTTCTAGATCTTCTAAGTTGCCTGCTAAATTGAATGATTATGTGTTAAATACCAGTGTTAAATATGGTTTGCATAAGTATGTTAATCATGTTGTTTTGAGTCCTGAGAATTGTTGTTTTGTGACTAATCTTAATAAGACTATTAAACCTAAGTGCTATAGTGAAGCTAGTAAAGATCCTAAGTGGGTTAATGCTATGAATGAGGAAATATATGCTTTAAATGAAAATGATACTTGGGAAGAAACTGATTTACCTATAAATAGAAAACCTATAGGTAGTAAATGGGTTTGGAAGATCAAGTATAAGTCTAATGGTGAGGTTGAAAGATATAAGGCTAGAGTTGTTGCTCAGGGCTATAGTCAGAAAGAAGGTATTGATTATGATGAAACTTTCAGTCCTGTTGTGAGAATGGGGACTGTTAGATGCTTGTTGAGTATTGCTGTTAAGTATGGTTGGTATATACATCAAATGGATGTTAATAATGCTTTTGTTTATGGTGATCTTAATGAGGAAGTATATATGCTTCCTCCTCCTGGTTATACTAATAAAGGTCACAATAAAGTTTGTAGGTTGAAAAAATCTTTGTATGGGCTTAAGCAAGCTCCTAGACAATGGAATCATAAGTTGTCTGAAGCTTTGTTTGAAGCTAATTTTGTTCATCTAAAATGATCACTCATTCTTTATTAAAAGAAATGGTAATATCATGTTGTATTCCTTTTAGTATATGTTGATGATTTGATTATTACTGGAAATAGTATTGAAGAAGTTGAAAAAGTGAAACAGTTCTTAAAGACTAAGTTTAAAATTAAAGATTTGGGTGAATTAAAGTTCTTTCTTGGAATTGAAGTTTTAAAGACTAAACCGGTCTCTGTTTGAATCAAAGGAAATATTGTCTTGAATTGTTAAGTGATTATGGATTACTTGCATGTGGACCTGTTATGACTCCTTTACCTGAGAATTATGTTCTGGCTCATAAAGAAAGTGATTCTGATAAGCTGTTAAAGAATATTACTGGTTATCAAAAATTGGTAGGAAAGCTTATTTACTTGACTATGACCGCACTGATATCTCTTATGCTGCTCAATGTTTGAGTCATACATGCATGCCCTCTGCAAATACATATGAATCTTGGTTTAAGGGTTTTGAAGTACTTAAAACTTGCTCCTGGTAATGGAATTGCTTTAAATAAATCTGAGAATAAGCTTGGTGTTGTTGCTTATTCTCGATTCGATTGGGCAAAATGTCCTATTACCGTAAGATCTATTTCAGTTATTGTGTTTTTGTAAATGGAAATCTGGTTTCTTGGAAAAGCAAGAAACAAGCTACTTTGTCTAGATCTTCTGCGAAGCGAGTATAGAAGTATGGCTTCAGTTACTTGTGAAGTTATTTGGGTTTTAAAGGTTTTAAAGGATTTGGGAGAAACTGGGTTGTTACCAGTTAATCTATGTTGTGATAATAAGTATGCTATTCAAATTAAGTACTAATCCTCTATGCATGAAAAGACTAAACATTTTGATATTGATGTTCATCTTGTTAGAGAAAAGGTTGCTTCTGGGTTGATAAAAACTGTGCATGTTGACTCTAAAAGTCAAACTGCTGATATTTTAACTAAAGGTCTTGGTTCAGTGCAACATAGTTTTTTGGTAAGAAAACTGGGAATAGTAAACTTATTTCTTTCATAAGATTGAGGAAGGGTGTTGAAATAACAATCATATGAAAGTATAAGGGTTACTTTTGTAAATATTTTATAACTGTTTTCTTATCACTTAATGTTTGTGCCAGTCTTGTTTAGTTTATATTGTGCAGGGTTTAAAGTGCAACATCGGAGGCTATATAAAGATCTTATCTCTCTAGGGTTTCAGTAACTTACATACTTCTCTAGTTTTTCATCTCTCTAGTTTCTCTGGCGATTATCATATTGATATTGGTTTCTGGTTTATTGTTTCACTAGTTGTTGTTGTTAGTCTGGTTTTGTATTAAGATCTTCTTGATCTTGGTTGATAGTTTGTTTCAGTTTCTGGGCTATATTGGGTTCAGGTTTAGTGTGTGAGTTTTGTAGACAGCACCTTATAGAGGGACTGTCATATTGTTTCAGTTGTATTGTTTGCTTGCATCCGTGTTGGGGACAAGCTATCAGTGTTTATCGTTATAATAAAAGTTAAATATCACCAAGGGGTGGTTGGTTGGGTGATTACACCTTGTGTTCTTATTGTTTTGATACCATTTTTACACCTTTTGATGTTATACATATGTTCACTATGCATAAATCTTTTACAAATCTTAAAATGATTCATAATAACACATGTATTAAATTATAAATAGGTTCAAGAATATAAACCTCTTCATGCCGCATGTGTATGAAACAAATGATCACTATGGTTAAAATGAAAAATAAAGTTTTATATATGTTTTAGACCTTTAATAAACCTACCATAGTGGATGTCCTATGTTGAAAAAATAAACTTGAAAACATGACGCCGTCTTCGAAATCTACATAGATAAGCCTAATACAACGTCTTTCGAATTCAATTAAACTTGAAAAAATGACAAAATAGTACATTTTCATGTT
The DNA here is from genome assembly GCA_910596185.1 of Chrysanthemum makinoi. NCBI lineage: Eukaryota > Viridiplantae > Streptophyta > Magnoliopsida > Asterales > Asteraceae > Chrysanthemum > Chrysanthemum makinoi. The sequence continues at coordinate 308,804,623 of OU343223.1, read as the reverse complement.
TATATTTCCAAACTCTTAGACACTCGTAAACTTAGATAAGCCTAAGAAATCTACATACAACGCCTTTTGAATTAAAAAAACTTGAAAAAATGACAAAAATAACTAATTTTTTTATAAACATTTCTTTTACTAAATATCCATTTTTATAACCATTATACTCATGAAATTAGCAAATTTTTACTAGCAAGGTCAAACCAAAGTTCGTTAGCAAGGTCAAACCTTGTGGAATTTTGAAAAATGATATATTTCTCCTTTTTCTTAGACTTTTACGCTTAGCTCAAAACAAGAAAGTTTTAAACCTCTCTTTTCCCGTTTAGTGGCCTTTTGTATCACCCAAAAAGGAGTTTGTATGAGGACTTTATGGCTACTACAACAACTTTATCATACGTCACATTAACATAGATTTTTCATTCGTGCTTCGGTTCATTGTTTGATTCTTTCACGACCCATCATTCATCAACTTATAACTCTTGATTCACCATTTCATAAGTATTACTTCATTATAAACTACAATGGGCTTGATTTCCTCAATTCATTTCTCCTTGAACATCGTTTGATATCTTTTACTTTATTTCACATCATTTCCTCCATAATTTCCTCGAGCGCATCCATTGAACCTAAAATTACAAACATAATCTATTAAGTACAAAAATCTCAAATAAACAACCAATAAATAAGAATAAAAGTGATGATAACGTATGTAAATAATATACACATGTTCATATATTCCTCTTACAAACTCTTCTTTTGAGTGATTCTAACAGCCAATTAACGAGAGAAGGGAGATGGAAAAGGAAAATTATAGTATTTAAAAAAATAGTAAGTTTTGATCTAGTCAAATCTTGCGGATTTCATCAGTAAATCTTTTTTTTGTTAAATTAGGGCCCGTTTGGTATGTGATTTTCAGGTGGATTAGAATCATTCATTTCCCAAGTAAAATGTTTGGTACATATATTTAGGTGTAAGGTAATACTTTGATACCAAATATTGAATCTCTACCCATTTGATGGGTTTTAATAAAATATGTCAGTGGATTCATGATATTTTATTTCACAAAACTTAACCACCACATATATTTTAACCATCTCTTTTTTTGTTTCTTTTTATCAATGTTGCAAAAATCGTGAATCGGTAGCCGGGCGGTCGACCACCCTGTAGCGAGTAATCGGTCAAGTCGGGGATTAATCGGTGATTAATCGGATTGACATTTCCCCGCAGTTTTGGTATTTCTAGAGACCAAACTAAAAATCTTAACCGATTCCAAGCCTGCTATGTTTCCAAACCTCAATAAAAGGCTCCAATTCTGATTATGATGCCCATTGTGCGTTATAAGTGAAATATACGATCCCCAAATTAAGTATAATGCCTAAATTATTATTATTTTTAAACTGACCGATTTGCCCGATTCGGCCGATTTTTACCGAATCGGCCGATTTTGACCGATCGGCCGATTAATCGGCCGATTCTACCGATTTTTGACCGCTTAGGGTCGATTTTTATCCTAGGCCGATTTTTCGACCGATTTTCAAAAATCGCCAAGGTACTCGGCCGATTACCGATTAATCGGCCGAGTTGACCGATTTTTGCAACACTGCTTTTTATATTTAAAAGATATATTTTATTATAATTTCTTAATAAAATAAATATATTTTTAAAATTAAATAAATAATTTTCTCTCTCCTCATTTCTTTCAAACAAATCCAAATCTAAATCCGATTCCAATTCCACCTACGAAACAAACGGGCCCTTAGTATTTGATAAAATATATTCATATAATTGAATTTTTATTATTTTTCCACTAAACTTACAAGCCTAATGATAATCCTAATTCCTAAACACCATGTCTAGGGGTGTCAATCGGGTCAACCCGACCCGATAAGCCTCTATCGGGTCGGGTTGAATCGGGTTTCGACCTTTAGAAATATAACCCGCAACCCGACCCTATAAGAAATCGGGTTATCGGGTTCGGGTCTAATCGGGTCGGGTCGGGTCTAACCCGACACCCCTACACATAAACCGATAAAACCCTAACCCGACCCGACCCTATAAGGCTATCGGGTTTATCGGGTTGACCCGATAAACCCGATAAGCTAAGTTGGACCCGAATCAACCCGACCCTATAAGGCCTTATCGGGTTCGGGTCGGGTTCGGGTCGGGTCGGGTCGACCCATTTGACACCCCTAACCATGTCACTTCCCAAAAAAAAATTGAAAATACAATTTGTAGGTTCAAAATTTGGCTCCAAAATCAACTTTTCATCTCCCAAGACAATGTCCATAAAACCCTGACAATAATTACCAAAACCCATCATTTCACCATTTTTCAAATTCCCCATAAACCCTCCTCTTACCCATTTTTAAAAATCAAACGGTAACTTTTTTCCATTTTTACCCACTCTTTCTGTTTGTTCTAGGTCAACAACACAAACTTGTTAAGAAAAATGGCAATAGGTCCGCCATCGAAACCTAGCAACACGAGCCCGGTGTCTGCTTTAGATGTTAAGAAAAAGGCGTTGGAGATCAAGAAAAACATTGCACACAAAAAAACTACTAATCCTAAGCCCAAGGTTGTATAAGCTCTTTTTTGTATCTTTAGCTGTCCCAGTTTGGGCTAGGTTTACATATAACTCGAACACGACCCATTTAACCCGTTTATCTGAATGGCTTAATATATCCATTTTGACACTATTTCATGATGTTAATGTTTTTTTTATGCTTATTTTAACTGCTTAGGAACCCCAAACACCCCTACAGCCTTTTGTAAAAGTGTGTAATGTAACTATGAGGTTTTTCTTTTACGGGTTACGCAGGGAGGGCGAGTCTTTGAGTCAGATGTAGCGATCCTTTTCCTGGCGATCCCTAAGTGTGTACTTAGTAAGGTTTGAACCTTAGACCATGGGCGGAGACAAAGGGGTGTCACAAGGGTCACGTGCCCCCTAGCGAAAAAAATTGTAGTGTAAATTTTCTAAAATATCTAGATTTTTTTGTAATTTGCCCCCAAAGAACCAATTTATAGTGTAGATCCCGTGAGGCCACTTGGTGGTGGTTTTTGTAGGGTACTCATGTGTTTACATATATTACAACTTGTATTTCCCTTATAAATAATTTTTCAGTCTTGTGACGATGTAGATAGAATGCTACTTTTTGTGCCAATTAGTCATTAATCTCAGTAAAATTTTCTGAGTTGTTTAGTTATATTTCTCCATTTTTTGATGGATTGTACGATGACTGCGTTTGCCCCTTTCATTATCAAGTTGGTCGTGGGACCGGTCAATGGGGGCCGCCAGAGGGTCGGATAGGTTACCATTTCTTACAATGACTAATGTGAAAATATTTGTGAAAGTACATTGCAGTCTTATGATGTAATAAAGGACGAAACGAAAGACTTTTAGCAAGTTTTAGGGAAAAAGTCAATGTTTTAGGGGAGTTTGACATTGCGCTTTGAAAATGATTATGTGATATTTGGATGTGTCTTTGCTATTATGTAGTTGTTATCATCAGATAATAGTTTGGAATCAGTTTAACTATACCGAAACACTAGAAAGCCACATGAAAAAGCAATAATCAGATAGTCACTTTCAAGTTTCAAGTTTCACAGTACATTGCCAAACACTCCTTAGTGGAGTCTAACATTAGTATTTCGGAGTGTTGCCGCACTTGTTTACCATTTTTATCATTTTTCCGTGTGATCCATAAGTTTGTCACTTGGTGGAATCAAGGCCTAATGTAGAGTTTCCTGAAAAACTTCTCTTTGCAGGTGAATTTTGATCTTTCTCGGAATTTAATAGTAAGGTTAGTTCACAGTTTGTAATTGTTCTATAATAAAGTTGGCTTATTTGGTGCTTATTTCTGAGTGCTGACTATGCATCTGATCTATCACAGCTATGACCCAAAGACGGATGCTTTAGCTCAACCACTTAATTCTCAATCCAAATCTTCTGCTATTGAACGAGCCAAAGAGGTTCAAGCAAGCCTCCCCTCTGAGTTGCCTAGTTTCGTTAAGCTTATGCTCCCATCACATGTTACTCGTTGCTTTTGGCTGGTAAATTTCTCATTCATGTAATCAGATATATTAGTTTAAGCAACGTGCTTGTTTTATTTGGGCTGCATATATACGACAGGGGCTTCCGAAAAACTTCTGTGATGCACATCTTCCTAAGGACGATGTTACAGTTGTGTTGGTTGATGAAGATGATCAGGAATTTAATACAAAGTATCTTGATCGCAAAACTGGATTAAGTGGTGGATGGAGAGGGTTTTCAATGGCTCACAAATTGCTTGCAGGAGATGCTCTGGTTTTTCAGTTGATCGAGCAGTGGAAAATGAAGGTAAACTTATGATCGTGGTTATTTTTATTATCAAAGTGCTTACAAAGGCCACCTATTTATCATTTTGCTTATGTTTTCTCTAATAATAGTTTGATAGTTTGATACGGTGTTAGGGGTATTTTTGTCTTCTATATGTTTTCAAGGAAAAGCATCAACTGGCATCTTTTTGGCCGGGATTTTTTAAAAGTAAAAGATGGAACATAGGTTAACTACGTATCATTAGGGGTAAATATGCCATTTCCAAATTCCATCTATTTGGCTGGAACTGACCAAAAAACATGTAAACAAATAGACAATGAAACTAGGGTGGTTTGTTTCTTTAGTTTTTAAACATGTGTTGACTGTAATGTAAACATTGCTAAAGAGTGGTCCACATTATCCATTTTTAAACTTTAGTTAAAGCTTTATTCTTGTTAAATGGTGTATGCAGGTTTACATTGTAAGGGCAAGTGGTCTAAATGAGATCGATGGGGCTCTTGGTCTTCTGAACTTAGTTCCTTGTGACATGAACGGCTGTAAGTTGCTTCACATATCTTCTACAGTCCTTCACATATTTTAGTAAGCGTCACAACAGGTTTTGGGTTAAAGTGAGTCATTTTTAGTATGCGTCGAAACGGGCCAGCTAGGTCGGGTTGACCCGCATCACTCTTTTTTGTTCAAACCCTTTGAGCCGTGCCCTTTTCGCAAAATTTCTACCTGTTTGGGATACAACACAACCCAAATTGAAATCTCCTTAAGTTAAAGACTTGAAATTTCCTCTGTCATTTTTATATATAATGTTCATTTTTATTTTCCCTCTTGAACTTGATTAGACCAACACCAAAACAATAAGGACGCAAGTAATCATAAGAGAGCGGAAAATATGGATATAGATCTACATGAAGATAATGATCAAGATAATGGTTTAATAATGTATGATCAACCAGTAGACGACACTGAGTATGCAGATTCACCAGTTTCGGAAGGACTCAGATTCTCACAATCTGTTATCGAGTTCAAAGATATAAAGGGTGTTGATGATTTCAGTATCGTTGTGGATAATTTAGTCATAGATTCTGAAATACCAAAACACTTTCAGATCAAATACTATGATTTATGTTGCAGTCAAAACATGTATCTACATGAAAACCTCCTCAAGGGTCTTAATGTTCAACTAGCCGTTGGAATAATACTTGAAACTGTTACAATATCTGACGCCATCCGAGCATGTAAAGTCACCATTACTCGTGAAGATATTGCAACATGGGACACAACCTTAAAGGCCTTTGAGGAGGTTGGTATGAACGTTGGGTTTCTTAGAGCCAGGATTAGTAAGCTTATGGGGCTATTGTTTGAATCAAACGAGCTCTTGGAAGCAAAGAGGATTGAACAAGTGAAAGCCGAAGAGGAGATGAGAGTGATCAAAGAAAAGCTTTGTGGGGTCCGAGAAGTGATCAAGAATCTTGATGTCGAGATGGAAACTTTGAAGCTAAAAGGGCAGAAGCTCGAGCCAGTCTTTCATAAAGAGGCTAATGCACCTTGGTGACGTATTTGGTACTTGAAGTGTTTTTTTTTGTGTGTAAAAAGGTGACAAGTTTTTGTCAGAACTAATATGCAGTCTCATTTTTGGTATCGGAGGCTTGCATGACTAGCTGATTCATTGTCGTTTCAGTGATGTACTAACTGGTGCCTGAATTTTACACAACTTGTATGATTGGGTTTTCTATAAGGTTAACTTGTATGTTACATTTCTTTCACTGTTCTATTTGTTGCTTTTGAACTAATGTTGGCCCCATACCATTTGCCCGGTTTTCTTCTGGTACATCTGGGGCGAACCTGAAATGAAAGGTCAGATAGTGAAAGATGAACAAGAAGCCATCTTTTCCGTCTTATAACATACCATCTCCAATATGTTCATCAAATACATGCTAGTTACACACCAACGGATTACTACATACGTTAGCAGACTACTAACAAGTAATGATTAACAGAAAAAGGCAACATATCAGACATGGTCTCTGCAAATTTATAAAGAATGCCGAATAATACACTTATCGTCTCTGTCTTCCAGGAACTCATTTTACATGGATATAGATTTTCATCCAAAAGCATTTAAAAGTGTAAAACTACATATTATTATCAACTCGAAAAAGGTCATATTACAAAACAGAACTGTCTAAACAGTTTAGAAACATAGGATTATCATCATCATCTATTTTCGTCCTACCTGTACATTTCGTGCAAAAACACCCACCCACACGTTTAACCTTACACGAACCCACGCCAAATACGGGTACGTAGACCGATGTGAACACCTCTCTATCTTCACCGACATTCATATGTACAATATATTATCATACAACCTCTCCCGGTCTGTCTCAGATCTATCAACTCATAATCTTGATCGTCTCATGCGTTTTAAGGGATTTAACGATGAGCCCTTACGAGAAGTAGACCCAAACGGCTTCCTATTATCAAACTTGATATCCCAACCTTCGATGTTTTTAGGCACACAAACATCAAACAGGACTTGACCAAGAACACTGTGTGGATTTAGGCTCGGTGGACTTGCCAAAAGGACAGCTTTTCTTTCTTTTTGCTCATCTTGTAATGATCCAGATTCTTTACTGCTTTGATATTCAGCTGAGCTTGGTAAGAAGAAGTGGTCATTTGGTCCGACTGCTACTCTTCTAAGGCTCTGGTTTGAGTCAACTGCAGCATTTTGTAGGTCGCAAACTAATTCACATATTTTATCGTGCATACCTTCCATGCCGGTCCGTTCAGCAAGTTGTTGTAGCTTTTGGTTGAATATTGAAACAGAGTGGTCAAAGAATTCGTTTACAGCTGCTCTGTACTCCCTGGGATTGTGCTTGTAGTGACCTATGGCAGCACAAAAAAAAATGGAAAATAAATATTCACAAACTACACAAAGGATCTACACAACATTTTTTTCAATTTCAAATCTAAATAGATCACTATATAGCTACAGCAAAGCACAGAAATCATAAAAATGGCAACATACTTTTCGAGATGGTCTAATTCGGTAATCATACCTTTTTATGCCCAAACCTGGTAATTAGAGTTTTCTAAACTGGCTAGAAATTATAGTGATAAATAACTAATTAAAAAATATAACCATAAGAAATGATAACTAGCAAACATAACCAATTTTTTTTGCCAGAAAAAAGCTAACCAAATATTTGTAAATAAATTGTTCACTTGCGAATTTAGCCCGTTGCCAACTTTAATTACCACTAGGACACAAATACGAATAATTAACAAAATGTGCCCTTACGATCTTACAGCTATTACTATTTACTACAATAACATTAAAGTATTTAGCAACATGTTTGCTTTGTGGCTAATTTACATAGTTACCAATTGGACCCATCAGCGATAAAATTCAACTGAACTGACCCATATCTACACAAATGGGTACAATTTTCCACCTGTACGGCTGTACATTATTGCTACAGTAGGACTAACAATAAGTCATATGAGTTGTAAACTAACCGACATGAGGAGAGTCCTTCCATCCAAAAAGCCGAACATGTCCTCCTAGTCCTTGTACTTGTTGAGCAAATGTGTAAACAGCTGGATATGGAGCAAGATCATCACTTTCTGAACATAATATTAGAAACGGAGCTCCCAAACCCTGGAATTTAAAATATATATGTAAAATTTTGTTAGAATAAATCAAATACAATAGCTTTTTTTTATTATAAAAATTGCATGTATGCTTACAACTGAGGAGTAAAGCGTTTGCCAGTACTCGGAGCGTTGGGATCCAAATCTAGTAAGAAATAGAGCATCGAGACCAGACGTGACGCCTTTTGCAACCATTGATACCAGCTTTGACGAACCAGGCACGTTGGAGGAATGTAAAGCAAACCGGGCACCCAAATCACCAGTAACATTAACTGGACCAGAATCGTACATTTGACCAGATATACATGTCATGATTAACCGACTATCATCCTACACACGAAATAATGATACAATAAGAAAATGAAAAAGACAGCAACACCAATGATTCGTTAAGAAAAAGCTTACACACATACCATGCTGAGATGTGCTTCACATGTTCCTTCAATGATCTGTATCATAAAGAAATAATATACAGTAACTCGGACAATTAACCAAATATATGTGATCATAATAAATTGAAATTAAGGTTCGCACATTTACCTGAAAAACCTTGTACATACAAGCTTGTGAACCACCAGAAAAGGATGCAAGGACTAACGGACATGGTCTAGCCCTCAACTCCTACAAACATAGCAAAATCACAGTATTTAATAAAAAGTCTTAAGCTTGAGATGTTCTAATTGGCTGATAACGAATAAATAGAGCAAGTAACAGACCTCTAAAAGCTCATTGATGACGGAAAAAGCAAGTGATGTGGCTCTCTCAGGGAAAAATCTGCACATATCAATTGCATCGAAATTTTAGAAGAGTAAATTTCATATACAAGAACCTAAGTTTGAACTAGTATTTTTTTATTTAAAAAATCATAAATATCTTGAACTAACAACAGATTATCAAAATTCTTCAACTCAAAGCATGTACTTATGAAGTTGGGAGGATAATCCTAACAAGCATCCATATCGCATCATCTTAATGAGCCATAGTTATAGCATAGCTGACAGATACAAGTGTCAAAAAAACTTACAATGTCAAAAAATATTTTCCTAAACTTTTAATATATATAAGGATTAAGGGATGTCACCAAATGCTTTACCGGGAATCTACAGCAAATTTATAAAGCCAAAAAGGATCACGATATCTAGGTCAACCTAGCTAAGATCAATAATTACACTATTTTATAGAAAAAACTTTTAGCAAACAAGGTACATTTTATGAACACTACTATGTTTTGTTAGATGAGAAGCAAGTACTAAACTATCGAACATGCATATTACAGTGTCAAGTAATTACACGAAATATATCACTAACAAAAACATGTGTACGTTATCCTTCAATATTTTTAGATGCAACGCCCTAGCAGAGATCTATATATATTAAATCCTCAAGTCCTTAACTCATATAAGATACAGGGGAATGCTTTTGGCCTCCAAGACATAATATGTTTTCAGCTACAGCATACACACATGCAACTCACCATTCCCGTCTATAAAAATAAGTTTAGTTTTTTCTATTTTCCAAGTAGCTAGCATAACCTTAAAATATCACAATTTAGATCCACTTTTGTACAGCTGCCTTTGGGTATAACCATTTCCTGGTAGACATAAGCAGTGTTGTGAAACAAGGTTTACAAGACTTAGTAATCGGCGATTACTCACTACAAACTGGATCAGAACTCCGTTTTAAGTATTTAAACAATTGTGTTAATGTTTCTATCAATTTCTGTGGTCCTATGAGCAATTCTGTATTTCTGTGGTCCTATCAACATGTCATACATGGAATTTCGAAATTTATATATAAAAGTTCTAATCTAATTAATCCCCACCTAGGCTGACTACTAGCTACAAGGTAGGGGATCGCCCCAACAAGCCCCTAGCAATTTTTGCAACATCAGACATAAGTACACATGATGGTCTAATACTCTAAACCCCTAAATTCGACCAATGATTAAGCCATACTGATGTCAATATTGACTAACCACTATTAAGGGTTTCTGGGATTGTTTATCCATACTGGTTATCTATTTTTCTGTAAGTTAAATAAGATGTTTGAATAAGCTGTTCGAAGTTGCTTACTTTAAGCAGCTTATTTCAAAACACAAAAAAAAGCAGAGAAGTGGTTTAAATTAGCAATTTCAAACACCCCCTAAAATTTATGAAAATCACCACAAAAAAAAAAAAAAAAAAAAAGGTCAAGGGACAAGATTCCTTTGAATCTACAAGATACTAAAATTTTAAAAACATCCACAACACAGTAACTATAAACTGCTTATTTCCATAATTTTCTATTCAAGGGATTGTTCACGATTGCTTATTATAACTGCTTATCTACTTATTTTATTTAGAAACAGCACAAGCACTTTTGAGGGTTTCTAGGATTGTTCATCCATACTACTTATCCGATTGTTTATAAGTGAAATAAGACATTTCATATAATCAGTTAGTTGTTGCTTACTTTAAACTGCTTATTTCAAAAACACAAAAAGCAGATAAACGTAAGTAATAAGCACTCCTAAAACGAATAAAAAGACTAATTACAAGGAATCTTTGAATCTAATTGCACATATGCTTTATACCTTAGAATCATAAAAGATACTAAACTTATAACAAACACCCACATCACAAACAACAATAAAGCTAACAGCTCACACATTAAAAAAAAAAAAAAACTTACGGATTAATAAAATTACACATGATGATCTAAATAAAAAGGCTTATTATCTGCATATATGATATATACTTTATACCTTCTAACACGCACTATTTAAAAATCCAAACGGGTAAATAGATGAGGTTTTTCCCTACTTCTTTTGGTCCAGATGTACGCAGCCTAACCGAGGTACACTATTTAAACATCTATTAGTAACTTATTATGACTAGACTATCCAGTATGATGCTTTATTCCTCTGAATCTTCAAGATGCTAAACTTCTATCAAACCTTAAAAAACAACAATAAAGCTAACGACTTTAGGGCTAGTTGTCTAAAACTGTATCTTGTCACTTTTTTAAGTTGTATGTACCGTCTTTAGGATCGGACTTTTTTTTTTTTTTTTTTTTTAAATTTGGATTGTGAAATTTTAATATTTTTTTAACGGATTACAATAAGATGGCAGGCAAACGTGCAACAAGCTGTGCCGCAACCCCTTTTGGATGGCAAAAAACCCCAAAAATACTTTATAACTAACTTTTTGAATTTCCACTATTCTGTGTAACGATTGCCAAAAATACGTCAATCTATACACAGAATAATCGAAATTCAAAAAGTTAGTTACTAAATAGTCCTATGGTACATACAACTCAAAAAAGTGACAACCAAACCTTAAAAAAACAACATTAAAACTTATAACCAAACCTTAAAAAAAAAAAAAAACTTACGGATTAAGAAAATCAGAGACAACAACAAGTGAATTCCATCCAAACGAAGAATAAAGCTCCACATAATCTTTAACATCAACAAAACTGGCCCATAAAAAAACCACAACAACCCCTTCAAATTTAGTCTCATCATCAAAATCGTTTTTTACCCAATAAAGATTCCCACCCATGACACCCTTTATCCAGATATGCAAAACCCCTCAATCAATTTTCGATCTTGTAAAGGTTTGAATGTTTATTGAACTTGTGTGTGTGAATTAAGGTGTGTTTAGTGTGTGTGTGTGTTGTGATTTTGCTTGGTGGAAATGTGTTTTGGGTTTTTGTTGTTTGGATTTTGGTTTGATGATGTGGCAATATGGTCCTATTGTGTGTTATCTAGTGATTAAATAATTGGTGTTTGATAAGTGTGGCATGGATAAAATAAAGTTTGTATAAAGTGGGGAATATTCTTCATAGCATAGTTGCAGGGTGTCATTTCGGTTGATCGACTCGAGTCAATCGGGTTTAAAAATATATTCAGGTCAACTTGAATTTACTCGAGTTCTAAACAAAGTCGGATTTGGGTATATTTTTTTAGCCTTGACTCGACCTGAACCCAACTAACCCGGCTCAACAACACTTTTACAATGTAAAATACTCGGATCGACCCTGAACTCGAATTGACCCGACCCGATTGACCCGACCCGATTTGACCGGAACCCGAATTGACCCGACCCGAGTTCTAAACAAGGTCGGGTTCGGGTATGTTTTTTTTTAAGTTTGACCCGATTTGACACGACCCGAGTTAACCCGAACCCGACCGGGTCAACCCGAATAACACCCCTGGTTGCAGTTGGTCTTGTGTCGAAATATATATTTTTGGAGAAATTTGATCAAGAGAGCTAGTTTCGATCTTATGTAGCTCATTTAAGAAAAGACGGAGCTGTTAAGTGAGGATTGGTCGAGGGGATGTCATGATGTACCTAGGCACAAATCCACCAACAAACGAGGATAGATAAAGTTGTCGTGTAAGAAGTGTTCAATCTTTTAAAAAAAAGCTTTGAAAACCTGACTTATTAATTAAAAAAAAGGTCGTACTGTCTAATGTGTTCTATTATGGCATCATATTCTTGAAGAGTGATCAGAATTAAGTCGTGTGCCGATAATACTCATTTAGATATGTAAAATATATTTAGGAAAATGATATTTATTTTTAGGGCTAATAAAAAAAAAAAAAAAAAAAAAAAACTTGCCACAATATCTTTTTATGTGTATCGAATTAAAAATTTTGCTAATTTGTTTATTAAACTATCATTTTTGTCTTTATGTGTGTACTTTATGACCATTTTGACTCTTATTTTATTAGCCCGGATAAGCAAAAAAATTATAGTTTAATACACACATAAAGACAAAAATTATAGTTTAATACACATATAAGCAAAAAAAATTGTTTAATACACATAAAAAGATATAGGGACAAGTATGATTTTTTTTTTATTAGCCCTTATTTTTATTTCTAGTGTTATGACAAAAAAAGAATTCTAACTTTTGGATCTTGACAAATAGTTAAACGAAAGAATCTCAATTTTACGATAAATTCGATCCGATGACCATTCTCCAAATGATAAGTGATATTGAGTGATTTAACGTGTTAGACATATAATGGTTAAAACTTACAACAGTAAACTGGGAGTAAATGTTAACAATATATAGCAATGCTTATGTGTATACGTTGTTTTTAGAGAATTTTAGAAGTATATCTTGATTAAGCTTTAATTTAATTAGGAAAAACTTGATGTATTGTGGTAAAAACTAAATAATTTGAAGTTTACCTTGACCGGGAAGACTTTGATGTATTTGTGGTGAAAATGAGGAGATTTGCGCACCTTGGAGGTCTTAAATGTTTCTTCCTAAACGGCGCGATCTTAAGTAACAATATGCATTGTAAATAGGGTAACTGATCATCTAACAACTTATCAATTAGTTTCAAAGCTAATATGGCGAAAGTAAATCGTGTAATATTATGATGAAAGAACAAAAAGCCCGTGTATTAAGAAATATATGAAAGACAATATGCATAGGAACACAATGTACTTTAATGCATCATACAACTATTAGATGACCCAGGCCTAATCGTGAGTTTGGTCCATTTAACCTATTACTTATCACAACCTCATTAGTTGAACAATTCGAAATATCTACTAATACCAAACTACACATTTCTATAAGCAAATAGGTTATTTATATCACGATAACATAAGTGAAGTTGCATGAATTTGTTAGTACATTGCATTTCTATTGTCTGGAACCATAACCATAGTCGAAAACTCGAAATGGAACAACATGTCCATATATGTAGTATTTGTGGTAAACAGTGGACAATCTCTTTGCTAGTTGCAAGATCGCGAAAGGTGTAACCCAAACCCCATCCCTATCAAGTACCTTTTTGAAGCATTTACCTTAGCCGGTCGCACCAACTCGTCGGCCAAGCTAACATTTTACTTTGATGTTGTTAGGAATAACGTGACCTTCGCGGCAAAACGTCCATAAAAAGGCCTCCTCATCAACGATATCAAGGTACATACATTTTATTGGATTGTTAGTGGACAAAGAAAGTTTATATTAGTTAGATAAATTAACTTGTTAATCCTTGTAACGCTCAATCCGTTTTTTGTATTATGCGAGTCCCTAGTTCCTTGCTAGTAAGGATGGTTAAAGGTGTGTTTGATATGAGGGAATAGAAATTGAGGAATGACAACGAATATGAGGAATTGAGGAATGACAATGAATATGATTGTAAATGTTTGGTTGATGTGTACGACTTTCAAATGTTGGATTCAAACCTCTCTGTTAGCTATACTTTATACCACTTACATGAAGTGACTTTAAGGGTGCGTTTGGTATGCTATCATGAATGCCAATGGGTATGAGTTTGATAGTAGTGGTGGGTCCCTCACTTATGAAAGATTTATTCCTACCCCTCTTGATGTATATGGAGTATGGATTATATTTATCATTCATTACCATAGTGGTGAGCCCCCTCATCTTAAACAAACACCTTTAATCACTTTCATAGTGATAGTCTTATTCCCAAGGTGGGATACCAAACGCACCCTAACATTTCTTTCATGATTTTTATTCCCAATAATTAAAACCAACAATTAATTCGGAATCCTAAACTCATTCCGAAACCAATACCCGTTGTGATTTCACGACTCAAACCAAACACACCCTTAATTAATGTTGTCGAAGATACGCTACTTTTTTTGGATAAGGTTATAAGCTTTATGAAAATTAGTAAGCTTATAAGGGCATCTACTGTAGTAGTTTATTTAAAGGTTTAAAAAAGATTGAAGAGTTTCAAAAACTTGTAAACCATAGTCACTATATATTTCATGATTTCATGTTTGTGTAACATGAATAGATCTATAATATTAAATATATTCATATTTAATGCATTTGAATTATGTATACTGTTTATAAAACTTTATGATGTTTATATATAGTGAAGATGTGAAGATAGGTTAAAAAAAAAGAAAAAAACAAAATTCACCCCATTTTACACATACTTTATTATCATATATACTAAAGATCGTTGCTTCCTCTTCTCACAGATTGGTTTGTCACCGACGTGCCTTACCATGATTCGTTGTGCAATTAATGATAGCATATGTGGCTTCAATTCATTAGTTGTGCATTTAATGAAGTCCAAAAAACATACTATCTTACACTACATATGGTTACACGTATGGGAACAAAGAAAGCCCACATTCCTTAAACAAGCCCAAAAAGTTTACATGACACGTATACCTTTGTTAACAAAAACCATAAGCACTAGCATAAACCTTTATCAAAATAACTAATATCAAAATAAAATGACTTAATTAAACATAACCGTGTCATATAATAATGATGCTACCAAAATCCGCATGCTTGTCAAGGTGCTGAGCTGGCCGCTTGACTTGTGTGGACCTTGACTTCGGGTCTTCGGTAACAGTGCTGAAAAGACAAAGAAAGATCGTTAGAGAGGTCCTCGGGCTGAGCCCGGGGGAACTCCTCCGACGATCAAGTCATTGATCGTAATAGTATGAGCATGCATGCTTAGAAGCTAGAAAGCAAAGCTATAGATGAGAGTTATGTGAGAATGTTGTGTAAGAATCCCTTTCGTCGTTCCTCATCATACCTATATATAGGATGAGAGATGACAAACGATTTGCACCTGATCGAATATAATCTTAATATATCTTTAACGCAATCAAATATAATCTTTAGAAGATTTCAACATATCTTAAATATATTCTCTTTCTCATTTGATCGGATCTTTTGCTATATATATGAGATTGGATATTATACGATTTGGATTTAGATAATATTTTGCTATCTATGAGATTTGATAAGATCTCCAAAATATTTTGTTCATGCAAGTTGATGCAAGTTATTTGACAATACATTTCGGTAAGTATATTTCATGTAAGTTGTATATTAAATTGGTTGTACTATCAAATAACATTCGTTACGCTCAAAAGCAAATTTACAAAACCAATCCCGCGGCATCGCGCGAGTTTCCACACTCGTTTAACAACAAAGTATGAGCCAACACTTGTTTTTTCGTTGCAAAGTGGAGTACTTTCATATTACTCCGTAATTGTTATATTATGAAATCTATAGGATTATGGCGTTATCAAACAATAGTAATATTTAATGCTAATAGTCAAATTTACGTGCACGCTATAGAATTAATCAATTGTGTCATAAAAAATTGTCTTCCACAACAATCCATGAGCAGCCTTAAAAACATAAAAACCTCCCATGTAATTGTTGACTTCACTTGAAGTTGTGGCAAAGAAAACTTTATTTGAGGTATAACTAATTTACATTAATTACAATATCTTTACTATCTAAAATGCAAAAATAATCAAAGGGGAAAAGTGAAAACTTGAATATTAAATATTAAAAGTCAAAAATTTTGAAACATTTTAAAATGTCAAAAAAAAAAATCTTAACTACATAAAAAGGAAAAATGGTCAACAGGTGAATTGTTGACTTTGTTCAATGTTGAAAAAATTAAATTGTTGAATGAGTTATGGTTCACGAAACATGCATGGCAACACATAATCAATACCATATATATAAACATAAACATTATTGTGAAATGATTCAATATGCTAAATGCTATACGTATTGATTGAATGTTTAAAAAGGAAAGAATGAAATGTTGAAACTCATATTCAATAAAATGTTGAAACTCATACACAATATATCTTCCATCAATAATTTGTTTTGTGCTTGGCATATCTTGATAGCCAAATATTTTTCATACGGGAATTTATTTAAAAGAAAGTTGGTAGGTTGGATTGGAATATATAATCTCATTTGTGATGTTGCAATACATATGTGACGTCCGCTAAAATATTGAATTTATTTCAATTTAGTATTTTGTATACGTCGATAATTTTTAACCACGACTAATTTTGTATGCATCGATAATTTATAACCACGACTAGAAACTATGCATAAACCTCAGTAGCAGAACTCACATGAACCGTCGCACCAGACACAAATCAACGCATCAAACTTACGTTGAAAACTAAATTGCTACCATGAAATTGTGTCTGCAACTAGGCACCGTCGCCTCTAGACGCGAGTACTCGGCTATAAACTATTAATGTTGAAAAGTTGAAAAATGAAATGTTGAAATGCATTGCAGTCAACTACTATTGCAGGCAACTATTAACAAGCCATGCGTTTGAAAAATAATCAACTTTGTTTGAAAATTTCAAAAACCTCAAAATCAATTTAAAGATATTGCAAATGGTGAAAATCATGGAAAGTCGTACAATTAATCTTTCAGTTAGTGTGTTACCGTTTTCTATATGGTCTTATAATGGGCTGAGAGAAGAAATTTGTTAACCGACAATTATCAATTAATGACTTACCATTTTGCATTTACTACTTGGAGCAATAATCACGGAAAATGAGTAGTATAAATTATCCTTCTCTTCTCCATCATTTTCATCAACTCTTCAAATTATGTCTGAAAACAAAAAAACAAGACATTTCGGCAACAAGGCCAAAAGGAAACTATTAATACACATTGGAAATCGGGTTGACCCAGGACGCTTCTAACCCAGCGGGTTGACCCGGTATAAATTGACCCGTTTTTTTTAACCGGAACGGTTCAACTGGTTGTACCACCCGGGTCGAACCGGGTTTCAAAATATTATGTTTAATCCACAAATCCTCAAACTTTTATTATTTTTCGTTTATAACCCGTAAACTTTTTTTTATCACTAAATTTATCTGACGCTATAAAATCACGTTGATGTGCACGGGTACTCGTCTAGAGTTGAATTATCACATGTTACAACAGTTTGCAATTACATTTTGATCTTTTTACGTTTTATTTTGAACATTATAGGAAACACTTACCACTATATCGCATATCGTTAATTGTCTGCTGCTAGGAATCGCTGCTACTAGGCGCGGGTACTCGTCTAGTTCATGAAAATGTCAACTAGTAATCAACTAGTAATCTATGTTCAACAAAATCTTTTTGCCTCTCTTTACAGATAAATATTACTTTTTTTACCCCTTGTATGTTGCATTATTTTAATTATATTAATGTCTCTGCAGTCGTTGCATCTTTGTGAGTGTTTAGGAGGTAAGTTGTGGGAAGGGGACCGACACCCTTTAGGGTGAAGGGAGTGGCGAAAGTTTTTTCATCGTCATATCAGTTTTAAGTCACCACTTTATCACTTTTGATTTTTCACTCAACTTATGCAAAACATAATCCTACACAACACACACTCACACGAAATAAAATAACATTTTCTCTCTCTTTCAAATGTTATGGGGCTCTAGTGCCGCAAATGAAGTAAAACAAGTTTGCCGCACTTGGGGGAGGTGTTCCCGCAATTGGTAATTGTAATAGTAATATTAAACGAATAAGTTTTTTTAGTCACATTTATTCATGTTTTGACGTTTTTTTTTACGTGATTTTTTTTGAGCAAATTTTTTTGACGTGATTAATCATCCATATCTAACTATTTTCAGTATCAGATTTGAGAAATGCCACATGTTGCAGATGGAGCAAAAAATACATAATATTTGAGCATGGAAGCGAGTCTTGGATGCACTAGTTTAATGACATAATAAGTTGTGATTTCAAGTTGACGACATTACTTAGAAGGACTATGAGGTTTGAATATAACTATAATAACTACTAACACTATTTTCCGAGTATATAACGGAAAGAAGATTAATGGATAGAGAAAAAAAAGAGAGAAAAGAACAGGAGAGAAAAAAAATTGATTTTTAATCTTATGTTTTCAAGTTGGAAAGAAAAAGAAGGAGAATGTAAATAAAAAATGCTCTAAAATCATCTTCACTCAGTTTCATCATAATTTGAGAAGAAGATTAAGAGAGTAATTTTGGTGTAATTTACTATTAGTTAATTTCCTCTCATCTCCTAAAAAATCTCAGAAACACGATTTTTTTTTAATTACCATCCAAAATCTTTTCCTTTCACTCCAAAAATAAACTCGGAAACAAAACGTAATAGATTGTAGTCGGATGCGTGAAATCATTGTGGTTAGATGGCTACGAATTGATCGAATTCCTTAAAAGTCTAAACCGTGATTTATGTTTGTTAATCATTGAGGTAAAGGTGCCCAAAAATTTCAAAAGAGATTATAATTCAAATTTCTTTGGGTGAATAACTTAAGTAGGAGAAAAAACATAAGAAAACAAAGGAAGAAGTAGAATAGTAGATTTTGCAATATTGGGCTATTGGCCTCTCAACATGGGCCTTGAAAATCTTGTGTGGCCTGCCTAAATGGGCTGGTTTATTGCTACTTATATACTAACGGATTGAGCTCAAAAATCAATTTTAACTTGAAAACGCATTAGGTTATTAGCACATAAAAGGTGCACAATTTAAGCCAATCTATCTTTATTTTGAAAACAGATTAGAATCAATCACATATAAAACTTGATTATATTCACCGAAAAACATAAAGTTGTAAGGTTAAAAATGAACAATAAACATTTAAATTCTTTCATGCATGCACCAAGTCAAGCTGTAGCACTTCTTTGTTTCAAACACATGTATTGCTTTTGTATAAATGTAATGTTACTACACACATTTGACAACTCCCCCAATGTTTGATATATAAGTTGAACATGCAGTATTCTACTAAAACCACACATATTACGCTAACAAATTACCCACTCTTTATCAAACACTCAAACGTTAACAAAATACTATTAGAGCATGTACAACCATAACACTATAACACCGTCCACGTCAGCGCCACATCAGCTTTAACATTTCACCTTAACATCCCCAAAAAACACCCACAACCATAACATCCCAATAACATCAATAACATTCCCAACAATTTACAAAAACAACCCCTCATTTAGGGGCATAAATGAAAAAAGAAAAGAAAAAAAAAAAAAAAAAAAAAAACACCAAATAACGGGCGTTATGCCACTAACGGGCAAGGACTAACGCTACAATAACGCCGGAGGTCCAATAAGAATAACGGCTTAACGCCGTTAATTTGGTCTTCAACGCCGTTATGGCGTTACGTTTGTAAATGCTCTTATACAATTCAGGTTCTTTGTCAAAAAGGTCAACTAACATATATCGATCAATCATAAGTCAATTATTTCATGCAGTAGGTGTGTGTGTATATATAACTAGCCCATCCTTATGAGAAAAAATGTATTGTTAATTCATTAAAACATTAATTAATAGCCTATGTACCTGATTGATTAAGAAAGCCAATGTTCAGATTATGGCGAGGAAAGTAAAGAACGTATACTGGCTGCATAGAAAGTGAGAATGAGGAAGAATAGCAAAACATTTTAGGGTAAATAAATAAGAGGATAAAAATTCTAAAAGGGCATAATAGTCTACACATAAAAAATTTCTATGTGTGGATCATGTTGATCCGTGTACATATCATATATTTTTGAACAATCTGGTTGTTTTATGCCCGTTGTGAGCTCTAGCTAGTAATTTGTATGCGAGTTATAAATAGTTCACTTCTTAATTCTTATAACTTTTTTCTTTGGGAGAAAATATAACTTCTTTTTTGAAACTTATAATTATATCATAGCTCGCTTTTAAACCCTCAATTTAATGCGGTAATGCAATTTATGACTTCAACATCTATTAATTAAATATGCTCAATTAGCTTATCAAAAGAATGGAAATTCATAACCTACAACAACAAGCGGTACATATAACTCTGCGAGTATTTAGAGCATATACAATGTCGATTAACCTTCAAGAACATGATGACAAATTTTTTGCAAAATTATTCTTCCACTATTTTATATCTATAACAAGTAAATGTACTCTAATACTAAAAAGTCCCAAAAAAATCTTTTTTTTGGGTAAAGGGTTTTATACCCCGTTGAATATATTAAAAAATTTTAGAATTCATGTACATGGAAGAGTGGTCATGATCCACCCTTCAAAATAAAAGACAAAGTGATTTGAACAAACTCGAACCACAACAACCATAACCAAATGAACTAACAGTCGCATGAAATGAAAAAACATAGCTGGAACTCTACGAACATGAGCACACATAACTTAGAAACATCAGCCTCCATCCATTTGAATGTTAGGTATCCTCCAAGTGCTTCGCATTTTATAGACCCAGCTTTTTTCTTGAACCGAATAAAAGCAAGTTTTAATCTTACCATATCAATAATCACCTTAGAGAGATGTTCGGGATTCCTTTCTCATTTCCCATGCACACGATTGTTCCTCTCTTGCCATATGAAATAAGCAACCGCAGCCAAGATAAGACGAATCACAATTGTATCCACATTATTATGTTCGGAAATGGGCAGTAGCTAAACCATAATATCAATCCATTTATAAGAAGAAAAGAGAATTTCAGCCACTTGCAAAACACGAAACCAAACCTGGGAAGAATATGAACATTCAAAAAACAGGTGACCATGTGAATCGGTTTGCGTCTTACATAGTGAACAACGAAGTAGGTTTAAGTCGACATCAATGCCGACATCCCCTTGCCTCATTCTATCATGTGTCTTGAGCCGCTTCCTCATTACAAGCCATAAATGAGTAGCATGTCGTGGTATTCTATGACGAGACCACACCAAATGGTGCCAACCAACCTCATTCCCTCGAGGAAATACTGATTTCCAAGCATTTCGAACAGAAAAAGGCTTGAAAGAGCCACCACTCATCGTCCATTGGAAGAGATCGACCTATTCATCATTTATATTAGGAGTAGAAATGTTAATTAACACAAGAAACATGTTGGACCAAGCCGTAGGCCACAACCGTGAACCATTTGACACCACATCAGCCACTTTCGTTTGTAAATTAAACCCCGCACTACTAATAGTTCTACTCATCATATTTTTTATAGGAGGACAGTTTGCATTCCATATCAAACCAAACCACAACCTTTGCCCCATTTCCAATCTTGTACCATATGTAAGGCCGAATAATACTACAAATCTGCAAGATCTTACGCCATCCCTAACTGACATTAGACGGGATGCAAACATCCCAATGATTCCTTTGTTTAACCTTTTAAGATTGGATCCATTTGACCCACATAGTTTCTTTATGACTCAAAAGCTTCCAAATGTGCGATGACATCAATGCAACATTAAAAATTTCGAGACTTCTCACACCTAGGCCACCTTCAGATTTTGGAAGACATACATCCTTCCAAGAGACTTTAGCTTTACCACGCTTCGTATCTCCTTGACACCATAAGAAACTACATAAGAGTTGTTCTATCTCATGAATAATACCAACCAGAAGAGTAAAAACGGATGCCCAGTAAATATGCATAGACGAAAGAACCGAAAGCACCAATTGAAGTCTACCAGCCAAGGATAACCATTTGTTCTTCCAATCCCATATTATTTTACGCACACACTCAACAAGAATTTGACAATCCTTGTATACCTAGGTGAGATAAGAGGAACACCCAAGTACTTGATTAGAAGAGTACCTTCTTCAAATGACATAAGTTAAAGAATAGAGGCTTTTACCTGATCCGACACATTACAAAAGAAAATGCTGCTCTTCGGAATACTCGGGATGAACCCCGAAACGCCCTTAAACTCCTCCAAAGCATCCATTAAAACCCTAGCTAATTGCACATAACCACGAGAAAACATAACAAGATCATCCGCAAAGCAAATATTAATGATTTTTTTTCTTACTACACATGTTATGATAAGTGAAATCATCCTCCTCTCGCACTTTAAGTTTGAGAATAAGGGTAAGAATCTCCATAACAAGAGTGAACAGATACGGAGACATCGGATCACCTTGATGTAACCCCCGCTTTCCTTAAAATAACCATGAAAATTATTGTTTATATTATTGGAAAAAGAAGTACCCGTAACACAAGACAAAATCCATCGAACCATAAACGAATGGAAGCCAAAACCAATTAAAATGTCCTCTAAAAGTTTCCAACTCACTGAATCATAAGTATCGATCTTGAAAGCACAACGAGGAGGTCCTCTATGCAAGTGATACATATGCATAATCTCTTGGGTGAGTAAAATATTGTCCCAAAATAGACCTTCCCAACAAAAGCGGATTGATTTTCACTGAAAACATCATCTAGCCCTTCCTTGATACGGTTAGTAATAATCTTGCTAATGTATTTGTAAATAACATTACAACAAGATATAGGTCGAAAATCATAACGCGAGATGGAGTAGATACCTTGGGGAGCATGGCAAGAATAGTATAGTTAATTTCTTTCAAAAGCTTCCCATTCAAAAAGAAGTCACGAACCGCATTACACACATCACCGCCTAAGACATCCCAAGTCTTTTTAAAGAAAACTGAGGTATAGCCATCCGGACCCGGGGCTTTATCATTTCAAATAGAAAACAACAGCCATACAAATCTCCTCATCAGAAAAATTTCGCACCATATTTTCAGCCTTAGAACAATTTAATATATGAACAAATAACCCTTGATGGTCCATGTCACTACACTAGCTTCAGTACCTAAGAATTGCATATAATGCTCAACAAAAACATTAGGAACCGAATTACCTTCATATAACACATTGTCTTGACCCGTGATACAATCAATTAGGCTTCTACTTATACGAGCTTTAACAAATCTATGGAAGTAGGCTGCATTACTATCCCTCACTCGAAGCCAACCAATCTTCGATCTTTGGTTTAAAAAATGTTCTTCATCCAATGTAGCTTGCGTAAAGGCTATTAGGTATGCCGAATCCACTTCACTAAGAATAATAGATGACGAATCTTTAAGTGCTTTTTGGACCTCATCTAACTCATGAAGAAGTTTAGCCACACGACCATGTAAATTACCTTGTGAATGAAGAAGCTTGCGAAACGGTTTCTTCAATGCCCGCATCCGCTTGACAAGCTTAAAAATATTATGCCCATAAACAGAAACACCCCTCTGTTCTTTAACCACATCCATGAACTCCCGTTTGAACACAAGGAAGTTATAGAACTTAAACGGTTTAGGCTTTTCCTGTGTAATCTTATGTAGTTTCAACACAGCCGGAGCATGGTCGGAAATACGATACGGTTGGAAAATAGCGTACGAACCCGGATATTAATTGTTAAACCCCATGTTACGCATAACTAGGTCAATCTTCTTCAGGATACCAATACATGCTTTAGGCTTTTGATTCCACGTATAATGCAACCATGTACCATTAACGTCTTCTACCTCAATCATAGATACACAATCATTAAATTCCCGCTTAGAGTTATTAATATCCTTTGAGCCATGAAACATATCTTATAGGAATAACGCCGGATTAAACTCTCCCATAATAACCAAAGCCCTCCATGAACAAAAGTTTTATGCATATCCAGACTTTGCCAGAGATCTCTACGCTTCACATATGAATTGGATGCATACGCAAACGTACAAAAAACAGTTTTATGATCGGATTTAAAGATAATTTCCGTATAGATAGCTTGATTGGTACACGACAACACCACAACATCAACAATGTCGTCATTCCAGACAAGAATGATACGAGATCCCTTAGTGCAAACACTACCATTAGATGTCCACTTCCACCTAGCACAAAATTTCGCACAAACCCTTTCCAGCTTACTTATATCGATATGGGATTCCAAGATAGCACACACGTTAAGAGAATTTTCATTAATTACTTGATGAACCTCAGATTGTTTAGGGGTGCGGTTCAACCCCCTAATATTCCATGAAGCGATACTATACATTGGAAACTTCAACAGAGAAAGTGCTTTTGTCCCCTTTGATTTTGATGACACTTTGCTTCCAGAATGATCACCACCTGTCTCGTCATAGACAATTTCAATTTCATCATCATCCGATTCATCTTCGTTAATACCATCTCCTTTAGACACGTGATTCATAGCAATACTGTCTTCCCAAATTATCCACTTGACCCTTCTTTTTCCAACACAGAAAAGGTATTCGAAGTCTTGGTATTATCTTCTTTTGGGCGTTTTGACGAGCTCGGCTCATACTGCTTCGAAACCTGTCCATACTGGATAACCGTTTTATGCTTAAAAACAATATTTCTATCATTCTGTTTCTTACATTTATTACACCCTTTGACAACTTGGAAACCATCATCTTGTATAGCTACAACCTTTTTAGGAACATCCTTAACAGCTAGAGGACATGTTTGAGTCGCATGATCAAAGGTCTTGCAAGTTATGCATATTAGAGGCTTCCATCATATTCAACATTAACCTTTGTACATGTGTAGCCCTCACCTTCAATGTTCGGAACAACCACAGTAACCGACTCTTTGAACTCAAAATTCGCCTCAATCTCTATCATTGCTCGTGCATATGAGCTCCTCACCCAAGACTCATTATTGCTAAAATAATAAGATAGTGTGAAAAGTATTTTGCTCAAGTCATTCCTCAAATGACTTTAGATGATCCTTAATTCACTGGTGAAAAAAGGTCTTCACTCAAAAAACAATTTTCAATAAGGAAGTGTTTGTTTGACACCTTTTGGCAAGAAAGAATACTTTGAAAGTGAAAAAAGTTGTTCATTACAAAGGTTTAGATTACAAATAGGGGTTAAATTCTACTATTCCAACTCCGGAGCATATAAATGAGATTTACAATCTTTAACAATGGGTCCCACCCTTTCTCTGTATCTCTTAATTATATTTTTATTTTATTATACTCATTCCGTCTTAAAATATTGTTTATATATAGATCAAAAAATACACAATTTAAAAAAAAAGTGAGACCACTACACTTTTCAACCAATCAACTATCTTCCCCGCCCACTAAGCTCTTTTTTGATTTGTTGACACAAAAAAGGGACTATTATTTTAGGAAATCCCAAAATAAAAATAAGGACTATAATGTTGAGACGGATAAAGTAGTACTCTATGTGTCCCTCTAACTTAAACAATAATATATTTTTTAAATAATATATTTGTTCTCTTTTTTATTTTTGTTCAACCCAACCTTATCCCAAATCATACGTCGACCCGATTATAAACCGAAGATACCCTAAATTTCTTTAGCAGAAAAAGTCGTTGTTTTACCTTCAATTGGAGATGGACTTATAATTCCCGTTAGGAACAAAGACGTGACACAATAATTGCAGAAACTGCATGTACCACAACTTCATATGTCTTTGTCGCTAGCAAGTACGACTACAAGTCTTCGAAGAAACTTATGGCGCTATAATCCAAAATGTTTATATATTTTTTAGGCTACTCGCACTCGTAACACCACTTCACCATCCACCTCAGCGCCACATTAGCTTCCTCTCTCCTTTTACACCATGTTACTTTTCACACCAACCACTCACACCGCTTCACTTTTCAACCGATTTTTTATTTATTTATTAAAATACCCCATTAAATATCCCACATATACTCACAAACTAAAAAAACAAATAATAAAAACATTTGAGGCCCACCATGGCACGATTCATATAAGGTTAAGACTACACCTTTCATCTCTTGCCGTCTCCCTTGCCGTCGTAAGCCTCACCACCTCCCATCCCTACGTCGCCCTTCACCTTCCTCCTTGCCGCTCCTTCACTATTCGACTCGGAGCAATCATAGACCATTCAAAACTCTAGAGCATTCACAATGCAAATTATCTTTGATGACAATTTTTTTGCCAAATCATTTTTCCACTATCTTATACACATGTAAATTTACTCTAATGCTAAAAAATACCTAAAAACCTTTGTAAGACCTTTTTCGTGCACTCTTATTGTTAAAATAATAAGATAGTGTGAGAGGCATTTTGCTCAAGTCATTCCTAGAATGGCTTGAGGACCCTTAAGTGAATGGTGAAAAAATGTCTTCACTCAAGAAAAAGATTTTCAATGAACTTTTTAGCATAAAAAGTCATAGTTTTACAATTTAATGGAGATGAACTTATAACTCTCGTAGGAACAAGAACGTGTCACATTAATTTCAGAAACGATGTGGATCACAATTTCATTTATCTTAGTCGATATGAAGGACGACTCCAAGTCTTCAAAGAAAAACTTGTGGTGTTAAAATCCAAAATGTTTGTTCATTTATTAGACCATTAACACAATGCAAAAAAATAGCTTTTGGTGAAAATTTATTTGCCAAATCATTTTTCTACTATCTTATACTTATCACAAGTAAATGTACTCTAATGCTAAAAGGTCCTTAGAAATCTTTGTAAAACCTATTTTTGCGTACTCTTATTGCTAAAATAATAAGATGGTTAAGAAGTATTTTACTCAAGTCATTTCTCAAACGATATGAGAATCCTTAAGTGAACGGCGAAGAAAAGTTCTTCACTAAAGAAAATGATTTTCGAGAAAAAAAAGTCATTGTTTTACATACCTTTTAATGGAGATGAACTTATAATTCTCATCAGGAACAAGGACGTGCCACGATAATTGCAGAAGTTGTGTGAACCACAACTTTACTTGTCATTGTCGCTACAAAGGACGACTCCAAGTCTTCGAAGAAATTTATGGCATTAAAATCCAAAATGTTTGTGCATTTGTTAGACCATTTGCAACTTATATGTGAATATGTGATGTTTTAAGTGGGTTAATCTCGATCACATTTCTATTTAATATATTGTAAGAGCAATGCCAGTTTAATAAAATCACCGTTCAAAAAAAAAAAAAAAAATCAATGTTAGATCCACATAAACTTTACAAAATTATATCCATATAATAATTTGTCAACTGGATGTGGAGGATAAAAAGTAAGAGAGAGAAATTATTGTGTAATATGATTGGATAACTACACTTACCAACTCATTTTCTGGATATAATTTTGTAAAATTTTGATGGATCTAGCATTTCTCATATTGTAAACTTTATCTATACTACTTATAATGGAAGGATAACCTTCTCTCTTTTAATTTTTTAAGATTTCCATATGTAGATTTTAAGCAAATACAACTACTTAAGCTATATGTACAATTACTTTATGCATAAACATCTACACATATTGACTGGTCAACATTTGTAATTAATGTCATATTTAAAAAACCAATTTGATAAAAAGTATAATTTATAAAACACAATGTACAAACTATTTGAAGCACAAATACAACTAAAAAACACTATTCAACAAATACAATTAGTACACTATTTAGTTTACTCATTCACTAAAATATACAATCATTTAACCACAATGTACAATCTAATCAAACTACTAAGCCAAGCATTTAAAAATAAGCCATAGGCTGGCCGTAATGGTCGGTCGACTGGTTCGGTCGCCGCTGCGCCGACCAAGTCGCCACCATTGCAACATGAGGGTCGAACTGGGTCGGTCGGCTCCAAAATTGACGAAGGGTGATTGGGCTGAAGAAAAAATCAAGATTTTGTTTGTAGTAGCTTCGATTAACAGGAGACGAATTATTTTCACGATCATAACTAAAGTTATTGTTATTTGTAATTTAATTGTTTAATAAAAGTATGGCCACATAATATTACATTGTCAGAAAATATAATCACAGGGTACCCGCCGCCGCATCGCGCGGATACCCTGCTAGTATATATAAAACGGCAGTTATTAGAGGCATAAACCTAACTACGATGATTTATTAAATTTTTTCTAAAAAGTTTAAAATAAACCATAAATTTTTCAAAGATTCAATGAATAAGTACGGGTTATTCATTTTTTCATCAAACTAAAAAACTCATTTTCATCTTTTGTTATAAAAATTTTAATATCTCACAAATCTTTAATCCTTATTTTAAAAATCACATGTGAGTGTTGAAATTTACGCTTTGAAAATTACAAGTGATTTGTAAAATCAAAGTTGATTTGTTATTTTAAAAATCATGTGTGATTTATAAAAACAATATTTGATTTTTAAACGAACAAATCACGTGTAATTTTTCAGGACGTAAATTTCAGTCGAATAAAAATTTCAAAAAAAAATTCGTCAAATCGAAGTGCGCGTTTACTTAAAGATAAAATAATTCTTGTCACAATAATGTATTTTTTGGTCTCTCAACAATTTACTGTTCGCAAGATATCTTATTTTAAAAAAAAACAGTTGAAATTGATTTTTTTTTGTTCTGATGTAGAATAAATAGCTAAAATTTGTTAATTGGATTTTTAAAAAGCTTGTGATCTACATTGATTCAAATGGCTAATACTTTTTTCTTTTTTTTTCCAATTTTATAAGCACCATGTTCAAACCATCTAAACCGGCGGCCCCTGTTTTCATCAAGGAATGCAATGAAGAACTGATGAATACAATAACTTTTGTTGGGTCCTTTAGGGGATTTGCACACTTTTATAAATGATTAAGATATTCAAATTTTGAGTTTTTGAACATTTATACCCTCAAATAATTTGTAGTCATGTTTATCTTCTAAGGATATAAAATGTCCAAAAACTTAAAATTTGAGTATTCCAATCAATTATAAAAATGTGCAAATCACCTCTCATCTTCTTATTAAGAGACACTAAAAATTTAGGCACACATATAAAAGAAAAAGACTTTAATCAAAAATATTCTGTCACTCAAAATCAAATATAATGATATTACTATAAAAAGAGGTATGCTTAAGAAAATAAAACAAGAAAAGTAAACTATTATATTTATAACATGTCTTTTTGATACAAGTGCAACTAGTTGTATAAATATATATACAATTGGCTTCCAGACTCCCCCAATAGCTGTAAAACTAATTTTAATGAAGATTATAAGAGTAATTTTTAAAGTTGATTATCTCAAGCAAAAAAAAGAGATCACAAAAAAAATTATGTAATAAGTGACACAAATATATAAATTAAAATTTGTGTTAAAGCCTATGCAAGCCCAATAGACGGCTAGTATTTATGATTTTATTTTACTAAAAATGTTAGAAGATTAAATATACATAATTAATTTGAGTGAGGTTATTTTACAAACCAAAGAATCCTCATATACCAAGGGATACATCTCAACTATTGATTCAAATTTGATCAATGACTGAGATTAAAACACACTATCCACTAAAATAAACACGGAGGGGTATAATAGTCAAATTACAACAAAAAAAAAACCCCGCTCTAACCCGCATTTCTCACATTCATTGCATCTACCAACACACAGTACTCACAGAAATACACCGATAAAAAATACACCGCAAAAATCCTCAAAACTATCAATCTCGCCGGAAAAGATGGAAGATAATGACAGTGACACTATTACGCTACAACAACTGACAAAAAAAGCAACTGCGAGAAAAAAAAGCATAAAAAACGGTCAAAAAACCGGCCAAAAAACCGGTTTCAGGTATAATCTTAGACTCTAAAAAACTATTTCAATAGCTACAACTATTATTTATGATTATATGATGATTTGAACTGTTTATAGGGATTATGACGAAGATAGTGATACGCGTACAACGCGCGTTCGGGGTCAAAGGAACTTCCTTTTCGTCGAACAAGTTTTTCAACACCCTAGGCAGTGAACCTAATCGTTGTAGTGTAGTATTAGGGTAAGCCTCGGGAATTGATATCGTTCTCTAGGGGAATAGGAATGCTAGTGAGAAGTTACTAGGCTAAGGTTGGGGTTGAGGAAGATTATTTTTTTTTTATCTTTTTTATATTTTTTAGAAAATTAAAAGGTACGAATCTCGGGGTATTGGATTTGGGGGGTGGTATTTCTACCGATTACTCTACTTATCTAATTATCAAATTAACTAAACTAAGGTGAGGGTAGTCTATGTCTATTGTTGTGTGCTCGTATGATGATTAAAAATGTGTTTACCTAGATGCTATTACTCTCTAATTATCTCCTATTGATGGTTGAATTGTCACGTCCTTATTCTTAACGCGTTGTGTCTTCTAAGGTCGTAGGGTATGCGTTTTTCCCTAACTCTTTGAGACTACCTTAAGGTTATTGCCTACGAAATCTCTATGATTCATAAACTAACTCTAAGGTTACCTTTGGATGTTTAGCCTACAATAACTCTAGGTGATTATAAACTAATGTTCACAAAGATTACTCAAGCATTAAAAACACAACGAATGACCTATCGCAATACTAGGTCAATCACAATTAAGATAAGAGACAACCAATCAATATTCAATACCTAGGTTTCATAGATCTAAGCAAACACACAAATAAATTAGCCGGACATGGAAAACATGCAAGCATACATACAAACAATTGAAGACATAATTGAATTAATGAAATAAATCACTTATCTTGTTATAAAATAGGGTATGGAACCCTAAGATACTTCCCAAGACAGCCAAAGTTCGGTTTAGGTTTTACTCCACAAAACTACCTCTCTCAAAGTCTGAAAATTCGAATTCTATATATAGAGTTACAACATCCGACGGCGTCACTCTTTATTTGTGACGCCGTCGGATCGCCGCCATTAGGTTTTCGTTTTGGCCACGTCAACTTTGTGACGGCGTCACCTTATGGTTGTGATGCCGTCGGGTTCATTTTCTGACGCCGTCCGGATCTGAATCTAGGCCGTCTGAGTTGTGACGCCCTATTCTTTAAAACCTGATGCCGTCAAGTGCAAAATAGCAATTTGGCTACTGAGTCGTCACAAAGCATGTTGCGACGGCGTCGCCCTTTGACTGTGACGCCGTCACCTTCAATTCCAGCAGCTTGAGTGTCTTGATTCTTGACTTTGGCCATTTTCTTCATATATTCGCGCCTTTTCGTCCGAATAAGTGTCATTCCAGCAATTTGCCTTCAAGAGACCTAAAAAGTGAAAAGGAACAAAATTAAGTAGTAACGGATATAAAAGTGGTCGATTAAAGGGCTTAAATGACCCCTCAAAAGTGTACCTTTTAAATCCTTATCAGATAGTAAAATTTTACACTGCATAATGCATATTTGTGAAGAAATGTGAAACTAGAAGTTAGGTTTTTACAATTTATAGAGTTTTTGTTATGATTAGGAGTTAGGTTTTAACAGTTTAGAAGCTAGGTTTACGAGATTAAAAGGATTTATAGAAGGCGTCTTATGCGGCTAAGTCGAAGGCTTAGCCGCATAAGACGCCTTTGACTTTGCCGAATGCATAAGGCTTTGCCAAAAGCATTCGCTGCAGCTAAGTAAAAGGATTAGCCGCAGAAGATGCATTTGGCTTCGCTAAAGGCATCTTATGTGGCTACACCTTTGGCTCAGCCGCAGAAGATGCCTTTGGCTTTGCCAAAGGCATCTTATGCGGCAAAACCTTTGACTCAGCTGTAGAAGATGCCTTTAGCTTCGCCAAAGGCATCTTATGTGGCTAAGCCAAAGGAATAGGCTGTGGCTAATCCTTTAGCTTAGCTGCAGAACATACCTTTGGCTTCGTCAAAGACTTTCGCTTAGCCGCATAAGATGCTTTTGCATTTGACAAAGGAATAGGCTGTGCCTGATGCACAAAATGGTTTGAGCGAATGATACGCGTACAACGCGCGTTCGGGGTCAAAGGAAACTTCCTTTTCTTCGAGCAAGTTTTTCAACCACCTAGGCAGTGAACCTAATCGTTGTAGTGTAATATTAGGGTAAGCCTCGGGATTGATATCGTTCTCTAGGGGAATAAGAATGCTAGTGAAAAATTACTACGCTAAGGTTGGGGTTGAAGAAGATTATTTTTTTTATCTTTTTATATTTTTTAGAAAATTGAAAGTTATGATCTCAGGGTATTGGATTTAGGGGGTGGTACTTCTACCGATTATTCTACTATTATCTATTCTAATTAACTAAGCTAAGGGGTAGTCTATGTCTATTGATGTGTGCTCGTATGATGATTAAAAATATGTTTACTTAGATACTATTACTCCCTAGTTATCTTTTATTGGTGGTTGAATTGTCACGTCCTTATTCTTAACGCGTTGTGTTTCCTAAGGTCGTAGGGTGTGCATTCCCTAACTCTTTGAAGTCACCCTTAAGTGTAGTAAACAAAATCCACTAAGTCATTCATAAACTAACTTTGAGGTTATCTTTGGGTTTAGTAAACGAAATCCACCAAGTCATTCATAAACTATCAAAGATTTATCAAGCATTAAACACAACGATAGCTTAGTCGCATTCCTAAGCCAATTACAATTAAGATAAGAGACAACCAATCAATATTCAATGCCTAGGTTTCATAGATCTAAGCAAACACACAAGTAAATTAGCCGGACATGGAAAACATGCAAGCATACACACAAACAATTGAAGACATAATTGAATTAATGAAGTAAATCACTTATCTTGTTGTAAAATAGGGTATGGAACCCTAAGATACTGCCCAAGACAGCCAAAGTTCGGTTTAGGTTTTACTCCACAAAGCTACCTCCCTAAAAGTCTGAAAATTCAAATTCTATATATAGAGTTACAACATGCGACGACATCACTCTTTATTTGTGACACCGTCGGATCGCCGCCATTAGGTTTTCGTCTTGGCTACGTCAACTTTGTGACGGCGTCACCTTATGGTTGTGATGCCGTAGGCTTCATCTTCTGACGCCGTCGGGATCTGAATCCAGGGCGTCTGAGTTGTGACGCCCTACTCTTTAAAACGTGATGCCGTCATGTGCAAAATAGCAATTTGGCTACTGAGTCGTCACAAAGCATGTTACGACGGCGTCGCCCTTTGGCTGTGACGCCGTCACCTTCAATTCCAGCAGCTTGAGTGTCTTGATTATTGACTTTGGCCATTTTCTTCATATATTCGCATCTTTTCGTCCGAATAAGTGTCATTCCAGCAATTTGCCTTCAAGAGACCTAAAAAGTGAGAAGGAACAAAATTAAGCAGTAACGGATATAAAAGTGGTCGATTAAGGGCTTAAATGACCCCTCAAAAGTGTAACTTTTAAATCCGTATCGAATATCCCTACACTTGGTATTTGCTTGTCCTCAAGCAAATGTTCTTTTAGCCAATTAATTTATAAGTTAGGGGTCATAAAGCATTAGTTTAGAACAATTCACAACAAGTATAAGCCCCGCAAAATTCATAACAAGCACGGAAATTACATACTAGCACCTCACAAGTGGTGTTTGGATACTCTCATCTCTCGGGTGTATATGAAATATATCAAGTTGGAAATGGAAGATAAACACTCATTAACCGGTCCTAGCACATAGATTACCATAGGCTTGAGACTAGATCAAACCACCATCGCTTTGGCGTAAGCACCTAGGAAAAACTATCCAAGAGGTCTTTTAAGGCTTGTCGCAGTGGGAGGGGTCGAGATCGGTTGGGCAACGCATTTTAGGAGCCGACCGATGTGTCGAATTCGGTTGTGTCGAATGTGGAGTTCGGTCTCCACATCGGTCGAACTAGGAAAAAAACAAATATCGAGTGCTTGGACAACCGATGTTATTCACTCCATTTTCTCACTTTCGTTTCTATAATTTCAAAAATAGACCGTTTGTAACATTAAACAAAAAAAAAAAAAAACTTTTTTTAAAACCAAATCTACCCATCTATAAATACCAACTTCTCCTCAAACACAATTCACAACTCAACATTTCTCATCTATATTCAATAAACCATTCTAACGAAATACCCACGAAACACAAATTTTAATATGTCGTCATTCGAGCATTTATTTGGTTCTTCTTCGTCTTGGACGAGGAAGAAGTTTTTAGTGAGTTCGCGGAGTTTTGCGGATTTTGCTTGGAAGGCTTACAAAGCATCACGGCCAAAAACCGGCGAAGGTACATCATTAGGGATCATGAGGGTGCTCATAATCGTTTAGTGGCGGCATACTTCTCCGAAAACCCATTCGGCGAAAGAACATTCTCGGCGGTTCGTATGAGCCGAGAGCTATTCACAGAAATTGTTCGAGAGATAACCGATCACTCTACTTATTTTCGACAAACTCTTGATGCTAGAGGCGTACCTGGTATTAGCCCATTGGTCACGAGTGTTCACTGCTGCCATTCGTCAATTGGGATACGCGCCGTTCGATTCTCTTGGCGAGACTCGGCAATTCTTTGCATCCACTAGTCGTGAATGTCTTCGTAAGTTTGCGAGGTTATCATGAGTTATATGGTGCGTGAGTATTTGCGAAGGCCACGATATTGACCTTGAAAGAATATATGCTCATCACGAGCATAAGCATGGCTTTCTGGGATGATGGGAAGCATTGATTGTACAAGTTGGGAGTGGGAGAATTGCCCGAATAGTGAGAGAGCTCAACATTTTAGGGGTGATCACGGGCCACATCCATTCATTTTGTTGGAAGCGGTCGCTTCCGGGATTTATGGATTTGGCATGCGTTCTTTGGTGTCTCGGAATGAATAACGGCGTTAAGCGTTTCACGTCGTTCACTGTTTTCAATGATATCAAATCACGGGAGAGCACCAGACCTTGAGTTTGAGGCTAACGATGTGGCTTATAAAAAGGGATATTATCTCACTGATGGGATATATCCACAATGGTCCGTTCTTATGAAGTCTATTTCAAATCCTCCCACGGTGATCGTAAAGATGTTTGTACAAGAGGAGGCACGAAGCGGCAAGGAAAGATGTGGAGCGGGCTTTTGGTGTGTTGAAGAAAAAGTGGAAAATGCTTAAAGTTCTGCTTTCGAGGGTTTTAGAAATGATATCAAGATATTATGTATACATGTATCATATTACATAATATGATCATCCGACACAAGCTGCGGGCGATATGTCCTACATGGTTTGAAGATGAGGGACACCAAGATCATGATCCCTTAGAAGCATGCAGAATCAATGGTGGTTACTCAGGAGCTAATGGACTCAACAACTCATCAAAACTTAAAATTTGATTTGGTCGAACACATTTGGAGAAATCGTCGACATCATGTCGAAGCGATGAATCAAGTCGATAGTGCGATGACGAAGCGATGAAGAGTTTTGTAATGTTTTAGTTATTTGAATTCGTATTGTAATATTTTGTTTTTTTAATTAATTCGTAGTGTAATGTTTTTTTTTAAAATTTAAGTAATGTAATGTTTTTTAATTTGAATGAAATTTAAATTTAATGTTAAAAATGTTTGAATTAAAATAAATAAATAAATAAATAAAAATAAAAAATCCTCGGTCGTCGGAGGCATCGGGTTGTCTCAGTCATTTGGAGGAGAAAGCTGGCGTGTGCGAGGTTGTCCCAGTCGTCAGGTTGCGGCTGGGACTAGCCTAAGGAGGTTGTAACGATAGGCTACGGTAGGAAACAAAGGGTTTGGTGGGATAGGCGATTTAGTGGTGGCAAGTCAAAAATCTTTATGTTACAAGCATGAGAAGAATGGCGTTGCTAAGCCAAGACTCGACACTCTAAACTCTATATAACTTTGAAATAAACAAACATAAATTTAAAGATAGATGTAGGATGGTAGCCCGTATGTTTTTTTCATTTTTTTGACACTCTATTTTTTTTTTTCTCTTTTTCTTCTTTTTTTTTTTTTTTTTTTTACACTTTTACTCTACCATCCTCTACGATAACATCAAAATAATAGGGATTTATAGGCACATCCCTACACTTGAGTTTTTATTACTCTAACACTAATTTGACCCGAATTGAAAAGATCAAAACACTTTGAGTACATTATTACGTAAATAAAGGGAATTTGAATTTAACGTTCCTTCCCGTCTCTTCATAAAATTTAACTTTTCCCATGAGTCCCAATCGTCCCAAAACTGTGTACAAAGGATATGACTTGACTTAGCAACTTATGCAAGTAACTAGATAATTGAACTAAGGGTTTAGTATGATAACACTAATGCACTAAAAGTGAGTGCATACAAGGTAGGCTAAGGCGATTTGGGTGTACATTTGGGGTGGATTGTAAACAATGATCTTCATTGATATTCGAGAAAACGAAACATCGAGAACGCGAAAAGGATAGGCTCTGAGGGTTAACTAGGGGTATCGTGTACTAAAGATGAGTACAACGCAAGGGTGTGGGGGAATTACTCAACCGATGTGGAAGAAGTAATTATAATACGAGTATCAAACAAGGTTTATCCTAATGCCTCTTATCATTTAGTTATTCCTAACTACACAAGTGTAGTCTCACTAGCGATCTCGGAATGCATCACAAAACAAATTCTAGAATCTATTATACTACCGTTACACTCTCGAAGCATTAAAGTGGAATACTTTAATTCCTACAAATCTAAGGGCGATCCTCACATTTTGGGTGGAATTTAAGTGGTAAAGGGTTTTGTGCTAGTCATATAACTTCCTATCCATGAGACGCTTTATTAAGACTAATGGTCCACTCCTACATGTCATGAAAAAATTTAAATTTGGTGCCAAAATTACCCTAACCGATAGTTCTCATGGTTTATTACACAAATGAAATTGGACAAGGCATATAGTCAAAGATAAGCATAGTTTCAAAGTTCCCGTTTTATTTTCCCTCCCTACACTTAAACTGAACATTGTCCCCAATGTTCCCCGAAAGTATCAAAGTTATGATAATAGAAGGTAATTAAAAACGAAATAAACTAATACTCCCCTGATTAGCTCGGTAGGATCCGTGTGAAGTAGTGGTTAAATTATTCTTCAAGAAGAATGTATGCGTGAAAAGCTCCATCCAATCTTATGTATCTTCCTCTTGATAAATAAAACACGCACACTTGAAGAAAACAAACGAAACCTTCGCATAAAATCGGTGGTAACACTATATATGACTCTACTAAACTAGGATATAATGGTTGTGGAATGGATGTTTCTGATTTTACGGAAAATTAAGACTGAGAAATTCCAAAAATTTATAAGTAGCAAAGAAACGAGAAAAAGTAATAAGCTATTTACTGCTCCTCGGCGCCGTCGGTTGCGATCTGATGCGTCGAGGTTATCTGGCGGTATGCGATTTTACGAAAAAAATTCGGAAAATTTATATCTTTAGAATTTGGAAATATTTACGCAAAACATCCATTATGACTCGATACAAGCATTTGACTCTAACAAACACACATGTATATCTTTTTAATAATTGCAAGTCTCATGTTCACGTTCTTTTTAAAGCGTGTGTAATCTTCCTACACTTATCCCTTTTGTAAAATACCTTTATATGTAATTAAGACGAGGTTAAAGACAAAATAAAGCATTTTACAAATTCAAACATGAGAATAAACAACTAATGAAAAGATATATGAAGCACAAACAAGCAAACAATTAAGCATGGGTTGCCTCCCACGAAGCGCTTTTCCTTATTTATGAGTCTTGTAGCTAGACTCGAAGTCGTGCCCCTACGTGACTTCGTTTCCGTCCTTCTTTTCTTTCACTAAGCCTTCATCATAAGGTTGTAGATGTTGTATGCTCATCGTGAATTCTCTTCCAACGTCGTCTATTATGATAACGGTTTTATTTTTTAGATTAGTCTCTTTCACCGTATAGGGTCCAAACCATCTTGACTTATTCCTTCCTTTTAATGCTTTTATTCTTGATTTATACAAAAGCACCTTTTCTCCATTCAAAAATTCTTTAGGGTTCTTTTGAGGCTGTGGCTTTGTGGTGTTATTGTTCCCTAATTTTTTATCACGTTTCCACAATGTCGCATCCATCCCTTGACTCATGAAATTTCTAAGCCCTTTTTCCCATTCAGCAATTTTCTTCTTAACGGCATTATTGGAGACCTGTGAATTCTTATCTTTTACCTTCTTCATAATCTTCAAAGGATATCTTGGAACAATAGGTATCCTAACTTGTCCTTTTCCACTTTTGAGTATCATAATCCCTTCACCGCATTTGATGGTTGCCTTGGCGGTGGCCAAGAAAGGTGTTCCCAAGATTAATGGCATGTTTTTATCTTCCTCAATGTCTACAATTGCGAAGTCCACCGGATAGACAATATTGGCAACCTCAATTAAGACATCCTCCGCTATTCCTATGAGATAAACATATGAATGATTTGCTAAGGAAAGTCTAAGATTGGTCTTGGTCGGTTCCTCCTTAGTTAACTTATTATGGTAGCTGATGAGTGGCATTATGTTTGCATTGGATCCACAGTGCGGCCAAGGCATTTATGTTCTCTAAGTCACCTATGCTACCTAAATTACAAAGTTCCAGAGATCTCTTGCTTCTTAGTTATTGGCTTTCTCAGAATCGACTCGTACATAGGTCCCATAGGCATGGTGTCATACTCTTCCTCTCCTATTTCACCTAAGAGGGCTTTCCTAAGAACATCATTGCACCTAAAGTTGTTCACTTGGTTAAAAATTGTTTTCTTATTGATCTCATGCTTAAGGTAGTGCTTGATGAATTTGGGTTCATCATCGATCAGAGCCTCATTCTTATCCTTACTATCCTTGCTGCTCTCAGGCTCCTTCTTCTCAACTGCTCCATCCTCATCGGAAGCAATGGAAATGGCGTTAACAAGCAAAGTGGGTGACGTGCTCGTCGTTTCTTACTAACACCTTCTCGGGAATCTTCGTCTTAGTGTACTCTTTCACTAAGTCCATCATCTCCGCCATTTTTGCCTGTATTTCATCCCTTTGTCCATTGAATGATTTTAAGAGGGTGTCGATCTTGATTGTCATCTCGCTTTGTCGTTGCTTGAAATCGGCTTCAAGTTGCGTCAATCGAGCTTCTTGAGATGACATGAATTTGGACACCATTCCCTCAAGACTAGTGGAAGTTCCGGTGTTTGGAGGGTTGTTGTAGGATTTTCCTAAGTTATTTGGCTCGAGCTTAGGAGTCTCGTAGGAGCTCATTAGGAATTTGACTTGATCTTTGTTAGGATTTAGAAAATCCATGAGTTAAAGAGTCGGTCACCTCAAGTATATGTATTCGTTAGAAATCTCGTAGTCGTAGTTATGTTATGTTAATAAGTAGTCTAATATGTAACACCGTGGAGGATAGACGGGTCTTTACCCACTGTATTCCTGATCCACAGCCCGTAGGAGGCGTATTTTGTAAGACACTATAAATACCCTCTACCTCCCAAGGTAGAGGGTTGGAGCTTGAATACCATTTTTCTTTGTTTCCACCAAGTTCCCAACTCTCTTTACTTTCTCTCTCTACTTTCTCTCTCTAAACTATTCAAACCATACGCCACCTTTTGATGTTATGATGTGTTTATGAAATCCAATATGTCACAAATGGTATCAGATCCATGGTTTGATCATCCCTCTTACATGTTCTTGGATTTCTAGTGGTTTTTATATGGTTTTTGGGTTTGAAAAAGTTTAGTGGTATTTGCATCATTTGGACTATTTCTAGTGTTAAAGTTTGGATTATGATTGTACTCTTGTGTTTAGAATCATCATAAGTGGTTAGATTTTGATTTGGAAGGCTTGAATCATCTTGGTTGGGCTGGTTTTGATTTGAAAAGTGGTTGTTTTTGAATATTGTACGAAGCGAGTTGAGCCTCGTAGTACTTTTCTAAGAAGCGAGTTGGTTTGTTCTTTGAAGCGACTTGTCACTAGAGCGAGTTGTCACTTAAGCGAGTTGTCACTTAAGTAAGTTACTTTGGAAGCGAGTTATCAGTTTCTGCGAGTTGTCTTTTAAGCGAGTTGTCGTTTAAGCGAGTTATCTTGTAAGTGAGTTGGTTGCTTAAGCGAGTTGTCACTTAAGCGAGTTGAGTTCTAAGCGAGTTGTGTTCTAAGCGAGTTGTGTTCAAAGCGAGTTGACCTCAAAGCGAGTTGAGTAGGGTCAACTTGTCTATTACACTACTTGTCTATTTAGACTTGTCACTTCTTCGTGTTACATTTTACGGTTCTTCTGTTGATTCAGTAAAATCCCGTGAAAGAATCTATTTCCCGGTTTAATCAAAGAATTATAAAATCCTGTAGAATCTGTAAACATGTCTACCAATGTGCCTACAATCATCTCTTCTGTAGCTGAGAACGTTCAAGCTGCAGGATCAGATACTCGTCCACCTATGTTAGATAGAACTGATTATGACTCATGGGCTCAACGAATTAGGTTGTACTGCTTGGGAAAGGAAAATGGGGTTAACATTCTCAAATCAATTGATGAAGGACCTTATCAGATTGAGACTACGAGAGACATACTTCAAACTGCTGCGGATGGTTCGGTGATCTTAGGTTTGGACAAACCAAAGGCGTATGATGAGCTCAATGAAAAGGATAAAAAGAGATACGATGATGATATCAGGGCTTCAAACATTATACTTCAAGGTCTACCAAA
This sequence comes from Chrysanthemum makinoi, assembly GCA_910596185.1. Taxonomy (NCBI): domain Eukaryota; kingdom Viridiplantae; phylum Streptophyta; class Magnoliopsida; order Asterales; family Asteraceae; genus Chrysanthemum; species Chrysanthemum makinoi. Next base: position 308,763,773 of record OU343223.1, on the reverse strand, counting down.
AGACATCTACAAGTTAATCAATCACAACACTGAAGCCAAGGCAGTTTGGGACAATGTTTAGATGCTTCTATCGGTTACGAATTGACCAAAGAAGACAGGGAATCTCAATTGTATGATGATTTTGAGAACTTTAAAATGAACCACGGAGAAAGTGTCACTGAATACTATGTGAGGTTCCACAAACTTGTGAATGATATGAGGAATATCAAAATGACCATGCCAAATATTCAGCTCAATTCAAAGTTTGTGAACAACATGAATCCCGAATGGCACAAATTTGTCACGTCAGTCAAGCTAACCAAAAGATTAAGGCAAACCAACTATTAGCAATTGTATGCCTTCCTACTTCAGAATGAGAAGCATGCTATGTTTGAACGAATGATTCTTGATAAGTTCAAATCTAATCATGGAGATGCAAGCTCATCAAATGACTCAAAAACATTTTACACAAATGTAGGAACTACCACCAAAGCTTCTCAAGTCATACCAACGGGTAACGGTAACCACAAACTCATTCCTGATCCAGCATATAAGCCTCCAGACCCAAACACAATCATGGAACATTTCATCAATCAACTGGCTCTTATGGTTAAGCAAAATCTGAACCTCACTCCACACACTAACAATGACATCAGAATCGCATCCAATCTACACAATCATGCTATTGTCAGAGATGGTAAGATCATGGTGCAACCAGTGCAAGGAAGACAGTATAAACAAGGAAAGGGTGGAGTAGGTGGAGGGTATGTAGCTAATCAGAATCGTGGAAGGAATGCAAATCAAGGACAAGTAAAGCCAATCAAGTGCTACAACTGTGGTGGTGATGGACATATTGCAAGGCCGCACATCTCCAACGCCCTCAAAATCTGAGTATTTCAGGGACAAGATCTTCTGGTGCAAGCTCCGAGGACAATGGAGCGGTTTGGATGAAAAAGAGTTCTTTGTTTCTTGAGGAAATGCCAAAACATATGATGCTGATGTGGATGAGCAACCAATTCAGGAAATAGGTCACAATCATCAAAATGCCTTTCAAGTTCTGCGTGATGCATTTGACTCTGTTGTTGATGATGAACCTACTTGCCGACAATCTTCATGGCTAGCATTTCACCAATGGTCTCTCCAAAGGTCTCATCACCACAACAGGCTGGTCCATCCAAAGATTCAATCATTTCAGAGGTATTAAAACTATACGATGAAATTGATGAGCAAGAGATACATAACAAAGTACAATCACATGAAACTAATGAATCAGATATTGATAATGTGGGTAATAGTAATATTGTCCCATATGATCAATATGTGATACAAAGTGAAAGTGAGATCGTACCAAGTGATGCATCTTCTGCAGTCAATGATGACTATGTTTTAGATGAATACACTGCATGTGCCCCTGATGATTCTGTTATCTCCGAGGCTGAATGCCTATAAAGAACAAGTTGCGTTTATGAACAACGTGCTAAGTTTGAGCTAACTACGAGAGGAAATGGTGACCAAATGCGTACAATTATTAGAAAAAGTAATTTTAGGGAAGAAATATTAAAACAAGAGCTAGATTCCTTAAAAAACAAACTAAACAAAACTGTTAAGCAAAAGCAAGAACTTCAATAAAATGTTAAAGTGCTTAAACAGGAATTTAATGCTAAGGAATCAAAACTTTTAACTGATTTTCCAACCTAAAAACTTTGAAAAACAAGTTTGAAAATAAGTTGTACGTACAAGGGAATACCATTCAGACTGCTCACATGATCACTAAGCACAGAGTCTTAAGCGATAAGCATAGTATTCCCCTAGTAGACCCCGAGTATTGTAAAAAGGCTAAAGCTTTCCATACGATTGTATATGATGGTAATGAGATCCTCAAGCCTAGGAAAACACCATCATGTATTGGAAGCACGGAAGAGGACAGAAAATTAGAAGATGCTTCTAGGGAGAAAATGGACAGGAAGCTAAAAGAGCCTCAGTATAAAA
>OU343223.1:308652178-308761705 GCA_910596185.1 Chrysanthemum makinoi | reverse complement strand
ATAACCAAAGTCTCCCATAATAACCAAAGCCCTCCATGAACAAAAGTTTTATGCATATCCAGACTTTGCCAGAGATCTCTACGCTTCACATATGAATTGGATGCATACGCAAACGTACAAAAAACAGTTTTATGATCGAATTTAAAGATAATTTGCGTATAGATAGCTTGACTAGTACACGACAACACCACAACATCAACAATGTCGTCATTCCAGACAAGAATGATATGAGACCCCTTAGTGCAAACACTACCATTAGATGTCCACTTCCACCTAGCACAAAATTTCGCACAAACCCTTTCCAGCTTACTTATATCGATATGGGATTCCAAGATAGCACACACGTTAAGAGAATTTTCATTAATTACTTGATGAACCTCAGATTGTTTAGGGGTGCGGTTCAACCCCCTAATATTCCATGAAGCGATACTATACATTGGAAACTTCAACAGAGAAAGTGCTTTCCCCCTTTTATTTTGATGACACTTTGCTTCCAGAATGATCACCACCTATCTCGTGATAGACAATTTCAATTTCATCATCATCCGATTCATCTTCGTTAATACCATCTCCTTTAGACACGTGATTCATAGCAATACTGTCTTCCCAAATTATCCACTTGACCCTTCTTTTTCCAACACAGAAAAGGTATTCGAAGTCTTGGTATTATCTTCTTTTGGGCGTTTTGACGAGCTCGGCTCATACTGCTTCGAAACCTGTCCATACTGGATAACCGTTTTAGGCTTAAAAACAATATTTCTATCATTCTGTTTCTTACATTTATTACACCCTTTGACAACTTGGAAACCATCATCTTGTATAGCTACAACCTTTTTAGGAACATCCTTAACAACTAGAGGACATGTTTGAGTCGCATGATAAAAGGTCTTGCAAGTTATGCATATTAGAGGCTTCCATCATATTCAACATTAACCTTTGTACATGTGTAGCCCTCACCTTCAATGTTCGGAACAACCACAGTAACCGACTCTTTGAACTCAAAATTCGCCTCAATCTCTATCATTGCTCGTGCATATGAGCTCCTCACCCAAGACTCATTATTGCTAAAATAATAAGATAGTGTGAAAAGTATTTTGCTCAAGTCATTCCTCAAATGACTTTAGATGATCCTTAATTCACTGGTGAAAAAAGGTCTTCACTCAAAAAACAATTTTCAATAAGGAAGTGTTTGTTTGACACCTTTTGGCAAGAAAGAATACTTTGAAAGTGAAAAAAGTTGTTCATTACAAAGGTTTAGATTACAAATAGGGGTTAAATTCTACTATTCCAACTCCGGAGCATATAAATGAGATTTACAATCTTTAACAATGGGTCCCACCCTTTCTCTGTATCTCTTAATTATATTTTTATTTTATTATACTCATTCCGTCTTAAAATATTGTTTATATATAGATAAAAAAATACACAATTTAAGAAAAAGTGCCTGGACTACTACACTTTTCAACCAATCAACTATCTTCCCCGCCCACTAAGCTCTTTTTTGATTTGTTGACACAAAAAAAGGACTATTATTTTAGGAAATCCCAAAATAAAAATAAGAACTATAATGTTGAGACGGATAAAGTAGTACTCTATGTGTCCCTCTAACTTAAACAATAGTATATTTTTTAAATAATATATTTGTTCTCTTTTTTATTTTTGTTCAACCCAACCTTATCACAAATCATACGTCGACCCGATTATAAATCGAAGATACCCTAAATTTCTTTAGCAGAAAAAGTCGTTGTTTTACCTTCAATTGGAGATGGACTTATAATTCCCGTTAGGAACAAAGACGTGACACAATAATTGCAGAAACTGCATGGACCACAACTTCATATGTCTTTGTCGCTAGCAAGTACGACTACAAGTCTTCGAAGAAACTTATGGCGCTATAATCCAAAATGTTTATATATTTGTTAGGCTACTCGCACTCGTAACACCACTTCGCCATCCACCTCAGCGCTACATTAGTTTCCTCTCTCCTTTTACACCATGTTACTTTTCACACCAACCACTCACACCGCTTCACTTTTCAACCGATTTTTTTTTTATTTATTAAAATACCCCATTAAATATCCCACATATACTCACAAACTAAAAAAACAAATAATAAAAACATTGGAGGCCCACCATGGCACGATTCATATAAGGTTAAGACTTCACCTTTCATCTCTTGCCGTCTCCCTTGCCGTCGTAAGCCTCACCACCTCCCATCCCTACGTCGCCCTTCACCTTCCTCCTTGCCGCTCCTTCACCATTCGACTCGGAGCAATCATAGACCATTCAAAACTCTAGAGCATTCACAATGCAAATTATCTTTGATGACAATTTTTTTGCCAAATCATTTTTCCACTATCTTATACACATGTAAATTTACTCTAATGCTAAAAAATACCTAAAAATCTTTGTAAGACCTTTTTCGTGCACTCTTATTGTTAAAATAATAAGATAGTGTGAGAGGCATTTTGCTCAAGTCATTCCTAGAATGGCTTGAGGACCCTTAAGTGAATGGTGAAAAAATGTCTTCACTCAAGAAAAAGATTTTCAATGAACTTTTAGCATAAAAGTCATAGTTTTACAATTTAATGGAGATGAACTTATAACTCTCGTAGGAACAAGAACATGTCACATTAATTTCAGAAACGATGTGGATCACAATTTCATTTATCTTAGTCGATATGAAGGACGACTCCAAGTCTTCAAAGAAAAACTTGTGGTGTTAAAATCCAAAATGTTTGTTCATTTATTAGACCATTAACACAATGCAAAAAAATAGCTTTTGGTGAAAATTTATTTGCCAAATCATTTTTCTACTATCTTATACTTATCACAAGTAAATGTACTCTAATGCTAAAAGGTCCTTAGAAATCTTTGTAAAACCTATTTTTGCGTACTCTTATTGCTAAAATAATAAGATGGTTAAGAAGTATTTTACTCAAGTCATTTCTCAAACGATATGAGAATCCTTAAGTGAACGGCGAAGAAAAGTTCTTCACTAAAGAAAATGATTTTCGAGAAAAAAAGTCATTGTTTTACATACCTTTTAATGGAGATGAACTGATAATTCTCATCAGGAACAAGGACGTGCCACGATAATTGCAGAAATTGTGTGAACCACAACTTTACTTGTCATTGTCGCTACAAAGGACGACTCCAAGTCTTCGAAGAAATTTATGGAATTAAAATCCAAAATGTTTGTGCATTTGTTAGACCATTTCAAACTACTGTTTTTGGCACAACCTTCTCCGAACCACCTTTGATGATATATGGTTGGTGTAAATTCCTGGAAGTCACAAACCATTTGCAACTTATATGTGAATATGTGATGTTTTAAGTGGGTTAATCTCGATCACATTTCTATTTAATATATTGTAAGAGCAATGCTAGTTTAATAAAATCGCCGTTCAAAAAAAACAAAAAATATCAATGTTAGATCCACATAAACTTTACAAAATTATATCCATATAATAATTTGTCAACTGGATGTGGAGGATAAAAAGTAAGAGAGAGAAATTATTGTGTAATATGATTGGATAACTACACTTACCAACTCATTTTCTGGATATAATTTTGTAAAATTTTGATGGATCTAGCATTTCTCATATTGTAAACTTTATACATACTACTATAATGGAAGGATAACCTTCTCTCTTTTAATTTTTTAAGATTTCCATATGTAGATTTTAAGCAAATACAACTACTTAAGCTATATGTACAATTACTTTATGCATAAACATCTACACATATTGACTGGTCAACATTTGTAATTAATGTCATATTTAAAAAACCAATTTGATAAAAAGTATAATTTATAAAACACAATGTACAAACTACTTGAATCACAAATACAACTAAAAAACACTATTCAACAAATACAATTAGTACACTATTTAGTTTACCCATTCACTAAAATATACAATCATTTAACCACAATGTACAATCTAATCAAACTACTAAGCCAAGCATTTAAAAATAAGCCATTAGGCTGGCCGTAGTGGTCGGTCGACTGGTTCGGTCGCTTGCCACATGACCAAGTCGCCACCATTGCAACATGAGGGTCGAACTGGCCTCGGCTCCAAAATTGACGAAGGGTGATTGGCCAAGAAAAATCAAGATTTTGTTTTAGTAGCTTCGACAATGTGAGACTAATTATTTTCACGATCATAACTAAAGTTATTGTTATTTGTAATTTAATTGTTTAATAAAAGTATGGCCACATAATATTACATTGTCAGAAAATATAATCACAGCCACGCTTGATCGCGGATACCCTGCTAGTATATATAAAACGGCAGTTATTAGAGGCATAAACTCCAGAACTACGATGATTTATTAAATTTTTTCTAAAAAGTTTAAAATAAACCATAAATTTTTCAAAGATTCAATGAATAAGTACGGGTTATTCATTTTTTCATCAAACTAAAAAACTCATTTTCATCTTTTGTTATAAAAATTTAAATATCTCACAAATCTTTAATCCTTATTTTAAAAATCACATGTGAGTGTTGAAATTTACGCTTTGAAAATTACAAGTGATTTGTAAAATCAAAGTTGATTTGTTATTTTAAAAATCATGTGTGATTTATAAAAACAATATTTGATTTTTAAACGAACAAATCACGTGTAATTTTTCGGACGTAAATTTCACGTAATAAAAATTTAAAAAAAATTCGTCAAATCGTCGCGTTTACTTAAAGATAAAATAATTCGTCACAATAATGTATTTTTGGTCTCTCAACAATTTATCAGATATCTTATTTTTAAGAAAAAACAGTTGAAATTGATTTTTTGTTCGATGTAGAATAAATAGCTAAAATTTGTTAATTGAATTTTTAAAAAGCTTGTGATCTACATTGATTCAAATTGCTAATACTTTTTCTTTTTTTTCCAATTTTATAAGCACCATGTTCAAACCATCTAAACCGGCGGCCCCTGTTTTCATCAAGGAATGCAATGAAGAACTGATGAATACAATAACTTTTGGTGGGTCCTTGTAGAGGATTTCTTGACACTCTATAAATGATTAAGATATTCAAATTTTGAGTTTTTGAACATTTATACCCTCAAATAATTTGTAGTCATGTTTATCTTCTAAGGATATAAAATGTCCAAAAACTTAAAATTTGAGTATTCCAATCAATTATAAAAATGTGCAAATCACCTCTCATCTTCTTATTAAGAGACACTAAAAATTTAGGCACACATATAAAAGAAAAAGACTTTAATCAAAAATATTCTGTCACTCAAAATCAAATATAATGATATTACTATAAAAAGAGGTATGCTTAAGAAAATAAAACAAGAAAAGTAAACTATTATATTTATAACATGTCTTTTTGATACAAGTGCAACTAGTTGTATAAATATATATACAATTGGCTTCCAGACTCCCCCAATAGCTGTAAAACTAATTTTAATGAAGATTATAAGAGTAATTTTTAAAAGTTGATTATCTCAAGCAAAAAAAAAGAGATCACAAAAAAAATTATGTAATAAGTGACACAAATATATAAATTAAAATTTGTGTTAAAGCCTATGCAAGCCCAATAGACGGCTAGTATTTAGGATTTTATTTTACTAAAAATGTTAGAAGATTAAATATACATAATTAATTTGAGTGAGGTTATTTTACAAACCAAAGAATCCTCATATACCAAGGGATACATCTCAACTATTGATTCAAATTTGATCAATGACTGAGATTAAAACACACTATCCACTAAAATAAACACGGAGGGGTATAATAGTCAAATTACAACAAAAAAAAAACCCCGCTCTAACCCGCATTTCTCACATTCATTGCATCTACCAACACAAGACTCACGACTTAAATACACCGATCAAAAATACACCGCAAAAATCCTCAAAACTATCAATCTCGTAGGAAAAGATGGAAGATAATGCGGTGACACTATTACGCTACAACAATCGACAAAAAAGCAGCTGAGAAAAAAAGCATAAAAAACCGGTCAAAAAACCGGCCAAAAAACCGGTTTCAGGTATAATCTTAGACTCTAAACAACTATTTCAATAGCTACAACTATTATTTATGATTATATGATGATTTGAACTGTTTATAGGGATTATGACGAAGATAGTGATACGCGTACAACGCTGCTCGGTCAAAGGAACTTCCTTTTTGTCGAACAAGTTTTTCAACACCCTAGGCAGTGAACCTAATCGTTGTAGTGTAGTATTAAGGTAAGCCTCGGGAATTGATATCGTTCTCTAGGGGAATAGGAATGCTAGTGAGAAGTTACTACGCTAAGGTTAGGGTTGAGGAAGATTATTTTTTTTTTATCTTTTTTATATTTTTTAGAAAATTAAAAGGTACGAATCTCGGGGTATTGGATTTGGGGGGTGGTATTTCTACCGATTACTCTACTTATCTAATTATCAAATTAACTAAACTAAGGTGAGGGTAGTCTATGTCTATTGTTGTGTGCTCGTATGATGATTAAAAATGTGTTTACCTAGATGCTATTACTCTCTAATTATCTCCTATTGATGGTTGAATTGTCACGTCCTTATTCATAACGCGTTGTGTCTTAGATTACGTAGGGTATGCGTTTATCCCTAACTCTTTGAGACTACCTTAAGGTTATTGCCTACGAAATCTCTATGATTCATAAACTAACTCTAAGGTTACCTTTGGATGTTTAGCCTACAATAACTCTAGGTGATTATAAACTAATGTTCACAAAGATTACTCAAGCATTAAAAACACAACGAATGACCTATCGCAATACTAGGTCAATCACAATTAAGATAAGAGACAACCAATCAATATTCAATACCTAGGTTTCATAGATCTAAGCAAACACACAAGTAAATTAGCCGGACATGGAAAACATGCAAGCATACACACAAACAATTGAAGACATAATTGAATTAATGAAATAAATCACTTATCTTGTTATAAAATAGGGTATGGAACCCTAATATACTGCCCAAGACAGCCAAAGTTCGGTTTAGGTTTTACTCCACAAAACTACCTCTCTCAAAGTCTGAAAATTCGAATTCTATATATAGAGTTACAACATCCGACGGCGTCACTCTTTATTTGTGACGCGCCGGATCGCCGCCATTAGGTTTTCGTTTTGGCCACGTCAACTTTGTGACGGCGTCACCTTATGGTTGTGACGCCGTGAGGGTTCATTTTCTTCGGGATGCGATCTAATCTAGGCCGAGTTGTGGCCCTATTCTTTAAAACACGATGCGTCAAGTGCAAAATAGCAATTTGGCTCTGAGTCGTCACAAAGCATGTTGCGGCGCGTCGCCTTTGACGTGATGCCGCACCTTCAATTCCAGTGACTTGAGTGTCTTGATTCTTGACTTTGGCCATTTTCTTCATATATTCGCGCCTTTTAGTCCGAATAAGTGTCATTCCAGCAATTTGCCTTCAAGAGACCTAAAAGTGAAAAGGAACAAAATTAAGTAGTAACGGATATAAAAGTGGTCGATTAAAGGGCTTAAATGACCCCTCAAAAGTGTACCTTTTAAATCCTTATCAGATAGTAAAATTTTACACTGCATAATGCATATTTGTGAAGAAATGTGAAACTAGAAGTTAGGTTTTTACAGTTTATAGAGTTTTTGTTATGATTAGGAGTTAGGTTTTAACAGTTTAGAAGCTAGGTTTACGAGATTAAAAGGATTTATAGAAGGCGTCTTATGCGGCTAAGTCGAAGGCTTAGCCGCATAAGACGCCTTTGACTTTGCCGAATGCATAAGGCTTTGCCAAAAGCATTCGCTGCAGCTAAGTAAAAGGATTAGCCGCAGAAGATGCATTTGGCTTCGCTAAAGGCATCTTATGTGGCTACACCTTTGGCTCAGCCGCAGAAGATGCCTTTGGCTTTGCCAAAGGCATCTTATGGCAAACCTTTGACTCACAGTAGAAGATGCCTTTAGCCAGCCAAAGGCATCTTATGTGGCTAAGCCAAAGGAATAGGCTGGCTAATCCTTTAGCTTAGGCTAGGACATACCTTTGGCTTCGTCCAAGACTTTTAAGCAGCATAAGATGCTTTTGCATTTGACAAAGGAATAGGTGTGCACGATGCACAAAATGGTTTGAGCGAATGATACGCACAACGTTGCGCGTTGGGGTCAAAGGAAACTTCCTTTTCTTCGAGCAAGTTTTTCAACCACCTAGGCTGTGAACCTAATCGTTGTAGTGTAGTATTAGGGTAAGCCTCGGATTGATATCGTTCTCTAGGGGAATAGGAATGCTAGTGAGAAATTACTACGCTAAGGTTGGGGTTGAAGAAGATTATTTTTTTATCTTTTTTATATTTTTTAGAAAATTGAAAGGTACGATCTCAGGGTATTGGATTTAGGGGGTGGTATTTCTACCGATTATTCTACTATTATCTATTCTAATTAACTAAGCTAAGGGGTAGTCTATGTCTATTGATGTGTGCTCGTATGATGATTAAAAATGTGTTTACTTAGATACTATTACTCCCTAGTTATCTTTTATTGGTGGTTGAATTGTCACGTCCTTATTCTTAACGCGTTGTGTTTCCTAAGGTCGTAGGGTGTGCATTCCCTAACTCTTTGAAGTCACCCTTAAGTGTAGTAAACAAAATCCACTAAGTCATTCATAAACTAACTTTGAGGTTATCTTTGGGTTTAGTAAACGAAATCCACCAAGTCATTCATAAACTATCAAAGATTTATCAAGCATTAAACACAACGATAGCTTAGTTGCATTCCTAAGCCAATTACAATTAAGATAAGAGACAACCAATCAATATTCAATGCCTAGGTTTCATAGATCTAAGCAAACACACAAGTAAATTAGCCGGACATGGAAAACATGCAAGCATACACATAAACAATTGAAGACATAATTGAATTAATGAAGTAAATCACTTATCTTGTTGTAAAATAGGGTATGGAACCCTAAGATACTGCCCAAGACAGCCAAAGTTCGGTTTAGGTTTTACTCCACAAAGCTACCTCCCTAAAAGTCTAAAAATTCGAATTCTATATATAGAGTTACAACATGCGACGACGTCACTCTTTATTTGTGACACCGCCGATGGATCGCCGCCATTAGGTTTTCGTCTTTGCCACGTCAACTTTGTGTGGTGTCACCTTATGGTTGTGATCTTTGTAGGCTTCATCTTCGGCCGGTCCGGGATCCGAATCTAGGCGTGCCCGAGTTGTGGCCTACTCTTTAAAACGTGATCCGCTCATGTGCAAAATAGCAATTTGGCTCTTGACCACGTCGTCACAAATCATGTTCGACGGCGTCGCCTTTGACGCTGGCGCCGAGTCACCTTCAATTCCGGCAGTGACTTGGTGTCTTGATTCTTGACTTTGGCCATTTTCTTCATATATTAAGCACCTTTTTTCGTCCGAATAAGTGTCATTCGACGAATTTGCCTTCAAGAGACCTAAAAAGTGAAAAGGAACGAAATTAAGCAGTAACGTATATAAAAGTGGTCGATTAAGGGCTTAAATGACCCCTCAAAAGTGTAACTTTTAAATCCTTATCGAATATCCCTACACTTGGTATTTGCTTGTCCTCGAGCAAATGTGATTTTAGCCAATTAATTTATAAGTTAGGGGTCATAAAGCATTAGTTTAGAACAATTCACAACAAGTATAAGCCCCGAAAAATTCATAACAAGCACGGAAATTACATACTAGCACCTCACAAGTGGTGTTTGGATACTCTCATCTCTCGGGTGTATATGAAATATATCAAGTTGGAAATGGAAGATAAACACTCATTAACCGGTCCTAGCACATAGATTACCATAGGCTTGAGACTAGATCAAACCTCCATCGCTTTGGCGTAAGCACCTAGGAAAAACTATCCAAGAGGTCTTTTAAAGGGTTGTAACGATAGGCTTACGGTAGGGAAACAAAGGGTTTGGTGGGATAGGCGATTTAGTGGTGGCAAGTCAAAAATCTTTATGTTACAAGCATGAGAAGAATGGCGTTGCTAAGCCAAGACTCGACACTCTAAACTCTAGATAACTTTGAAATAAACAAACATAAATTTAAAGATAGATGTAGGATGGTAGCCCGTATGTTTTTTTTTGAACACTCTATTTTTTTTCTTTTTATCTTTTTTCTATTTTTTTCGATTTTTTTTTTTTTTTTTTTTTTACACTTTTACTCTACCATCCTCTACGGTAACATCAAAATAATAGGGATTTATAGGCACATCCCTACACTTGAGTTTTTATTACTCTAACACTAATTTGACCCGAATTGAAAAGATCAAAACACTTTGAGTACATTATTACGTAAATAAAGGGAATTTGAATTTAACGTTCCTTCCCGTCACTTCAGAAAATTTAACTTTTCCCATGAGTCCCAATCGTCCCAAAACTGTGTACAAAGGATATGACTCGACTTAGCAACTTATGCAAGTAACTAGATAATTGAACTAAGGGTTTAGTATGATAACACTAATGCACTAAAAGTGAGTGCATACAAGGTAGGCTAAGGCGATTTGGGTGTACATTTGGGGGTGGATTGTAAACAATGCTATTCATTGATATTCCAGAAAACCGAAACATCACGAGAACCGCGAAAAGGATAGGCTCTGAGGGGTTAACTAGGGGTATCGTGTACTAAAGATGAGTACAAAGCAAGGGTGTGGGGGAATTACTCAACCGATGTGGAAGAAGTAATTATAATACGAGTATCAAACAAGGGTTATCCTAATGCCTCTTATCATTTAGTTATTCCTAACTACACAAGTGTAGTCTCACTAGCGATCTCGGAATGCATCACAAAACAAATTCTAGAATCTATTATACTACCGGTACACTCTCGAAGCATTAAAGTGGAATGTTTTAATTCCTACAAATCTAAGGGCAATCCTCACATTTTGGGTGGAATTTAAGTGGTAAAGGGTTTTGTGCTAGTCATATAACTTCCTATCCATGAGACGCTTTATTAAGACTAATGGTCCACTCCTGCATATCATGAAAAAATTTAAATTTGGTGCCAAAATTACCCTAACCGATAGTTCTCATGGTTTATTACACAAATGAAATTGGACAAGGCATATAGTCAAAGATAACCATAGTTTCAAAGTTCCCGTTTTATTTTCCCTCCCTACACTTAAACTGAACATTGTCCCCAATGTTCCCCGAAAGTATCAAAGTTATGATAATAGAAGGTAATTAAAAACGAAATAAACTAATACTCTCCTGATTAGCTCGGTAGGATCCGTGTGAAGTAGTGGTTAAATTATTCTTCAAGAAGAATGTATGCGTGAAAAGCTCCATCCAATCTTATGTATCTTCTTCTTGATAAATAAAACCTGCACACTTGAAGAAAACAAACGAAACCTTCGCATAAAATCGGCGGTAACACTATATATGACTCTACTAAACTAGGATATAATGCTTGTGGAATGGATGTTTCTGATTTTCTCGGAAAATTAAGACCGAGAAATTCCAAAAATTTATAAGTAGCAAAGAAAACGAGAAAAAGTAATAAGCTATTTCTGCTCCTCCTGACGCCGTCAGGTTGCGATCCTGACGCCGTCAGGTTATCCTGACAGAACGGTATGCGATTTTCTGAAAAAAATTCTGGAAAATTTATATCTTTAGAATTTGGAAATATTTCTGCAAAACATCCATTATGACTCGATACAAGCATTTGACTCTAACAAACACACATGTATATCTTTTTAATAATTGCAAGTCTCATGTTCACGTTCTTTTAAAAACGTGTGTAATCTTCCCTACACTTATCCCTTTTGTAAAATACCTTTATATGTAATTAAGACGAGGTTAAAGACAAAATAAAGAATTTTACAAATTCAAACATGAGAATAAACAACTAATGAAAAGATATATGAAGCACAAACAAGCAAACAATTAAGCATGGGTTGCCTCCCACGAAGTGCTTTTCTTTATTTATGAGTCTTGTAGCTAGACTCGAAGTCGTGCCCCTACGTGACTTCATTTCCGTCCTTCTTTTCTTTCACTAAGCCTTCATCATAAGGTTGTAGACGTTGTATGCTCACCTTGAATTCTCTTCCAAAGTCGTCTATTATGGTAACGGTTTTATTTTTTAGATTAGTCTCTTTCACCGTATAGGGTCCAAACCATCTTGACTTATTCTTTTCTTTTAATGCTTTTATTCTTGATTTATACAAAAGAACCTTTTCTCCATTCAACAATTCTTTAGGGTTCTTTTGAGGCTGTGGCTTTGTGGTGTAATTGTTCCCTAATTTTTTATCATGTTTCCACAATGTCGCATCCATCCCTTGACTCATGAAATTTATAAGCCCTTTTTCCCATTCAACAATTTTCTTCTTAACGGCATTATTGGAGACCTGTGAATTCTTATCTTTTACCTTATCCATAACCTTCAAACGATATCTCGGAACAATAGGTATCCTAACTTGTCCTTTTCCACTTTTGAGTATCATAATCCCTTCACCGCATTTGATGGTTGCCTTGGCGGTGGCCAGGAAAGGTGTTCCCAGGATTAATGGCATGTTTTTATCTTCCTCAATGTCTACAATTGCGAAGTCCACCGGATAGACAATATTGGCAACCTCAATTAAGACATCCTCCGCTATTCCTATGGGATAAACATATGAATGATTTGCTAAGGAAAGTCTAAGATTGGTCTTGGTCGGTTCCTCCTTAGTTAACTTATTATAGACTGACAGCGACATTATGTTTGCATTGGATCCCTGGTCGGCCAAGGCATTTATGTTCTCTAAGTCACCTACGCTACCTAGAATTACAAAGTTCCCAGAGATCTCTTGCTTCTTAGTTACTGGCTTTCTCAGAATCGACTCGTACATAGGTCCCATAGGCATGGTGTCATACTCTTCCTCTCCTATTTCACCTAAGAGGGCTTTCCTAAGAACATCATTGCACCTAAAGTTGTTCACTTGGTTAACAATTGTTTTCTTATTGATCTCATTCTTAAGGTAGTGCTTGATGAATTTGGGTTCATCATCAATTCGAGCCTCATTCTTATCCTTACTATCCTTGCTGCTCTCAGGCTCCTTCTTCTCAACTGCTCCATCCTCATCGGAAGCAATGGAAATGGCGTTAACAAGCAAAGTGGGTGACGTGCTCGTCGTTTCTTACTAACACCTTCTCGGGAATCTTCGTCTTAGTGTACTCTTTCACTAAGTCCATCATCTCCGCCATTTTTGCCTGTATTTCATCCCTTTGTCCATTGAAGGATTTTAAGAGGGTGTCGAGCTTGATTGTCATCTCGCTTTGTCGTTGCTTGAAATCGGCTTCAAGTTGCGTCAATCGAGCTTCTTGAGATGACATGAATTTGGACACCTCTCCCTCAAGACTAGTGGAAGTTCCGGTGTTTGGAGGGTTGTTGTAGGATTTTCCTAAGTTATTTGGCTCGAGCTTAGGAGTCTCGTAGGAGCTCATTAGGAATTTGACTTGATCTTTGTTAGGATTTAGAAAATCCATGAGTTAAAGAGTCGGTCACCTCAAGTATATGTATTCGTTAGAAAGCTCGTAGTCGTAGTTATGTTATGTTAATAAGTAGTCTAATATGTAACACCGTGGAGGACAGACGGGTCTTTACCCACTGTATTCCTGATCCACAGCCCGTAGGAGGCGTATTTTGTAAGACACTATAAATACCCTCTACCTCCCAAGGTAGAGGGTTGGAGCTGCAATACCATTTTTCTTTGTTTCCACCAAGTTCCCAACTCTCTTTACTTTCTCTCTCTACTTTCTCTCTCTAAACTATTCAAACCATACGCCACCTTTTGATGTTATGATGTGTTTATGAAATCCAATATGTCACAAATGGTATCAGAGCCATGGTTTGATCATCCCTCTTACATGTTCTTGGATTTCTAGTAGTTTTTATATGGTTTTTGGGTTTGAAAAAGTTTAGTGGTATTTGCATCATTTGGACTATTTCTAGTGTTAAAGTTTGGATTATGATTGTACTCTTGTGTTTAGAATCATCATAAGTGGTTAGATTTTGATTTGGAAGGCTTGAATCATCTTGGTTGGGCTGTTTTTGATTTGAAAAGTGGTTGTTTTTGAATATTGTACGAAGCGAGTTGAGCCTCGTAGTACTTTTCTAAGAAGCGAGTTGGTTTGTTCTTTGAAGCGACTTGTCACTAGAGCGAGTTGTCACTTAAGCGAGTTGTCACTTAAGTAAGTTGCTTTGGAAGCGAGTTATCGGTTTCTGCGAGTTGTCTTTTAAGCGAGTTATATCTTAAGCGAGTTGTCGTTTAAGCGAGTTATCTTGTAAGCGAGTTGGTTGCTTAAGCGAGTTGTCACTTAAGCGAGTTGAGTTCTAAGAGAGTTGTGTTCTAAGCGAGTTGAGTTCTAAGCGAGTTGTGCTCTAAGCGAGTTGTGTTCAAAGCGAGTTGACCTCAAAGCAAGTTGAGTAGGGTGCGACTTGTCTATTACACTACTTGTCTATTTAGACTTGTCACTTCTTCGTGTTACATTTTACGGTTCTTCTGTTGATTCAGTAAAATCCCGTGAAAGAATCTATTTCCCGGTTTAATCAAAGAATTATAAAATCCCGTAGAATCTGTAAACATGTCTACCAATGTGCCTACAATCATCTCTTCTGTAGCTGAGGACGTTCAAGCTGCAGGATCAGATACTCGTCCACCTATGTTAGATAAAACTGATTATGACTCATGGGCTCAACGAATTAGGTTGTGCTGGTTGGGAAAGGAAAATGGGGTTAACATTCTCAAATCAATTGATGAAGGACCTTACCAGATTGAGACTACCAGAGACATACTTGAAACTGCTACGGATGGTTCAGTGATCTTAGGTTTGGACAGACCAAAGACGTATGATGAGCTCAATGAAAAGGATAAAAAGAGATACGATGATGATATCAGGGCTTCAAACATTATACTTCAAGGTCTACCAAAAGACATCTACAAGTTAATCAATCACAACACTGAAGCCAAGGCAGTTTGGGACAATGTTTAGATGCTTCTATCTGGTTCTGAATTGACCAAAGAAGACAGGGAATCTCAATTGTATGATGATTTTGAGAACTTTAAAATGAACCCTGGAGAAAGTGTCACTGAATACTATGTGAGGTTCCACAAACTTGTGAATGATATGAGGAATATCAAAATGACCATGCCAAATATTCAGCTCAATTCAAAGTTTGTGAACAACATGAATCCCGAATGGCACAAATTTGTCACGCCAGTCAAGCTAACCAAAGGATTAAGGCACACCAACTATGAGCAATTGTATGCCTTCCTACTTCAGAATGAGAAGCATGCTATGTTTGAACGAATGATTCTTGATAAGTTCAAATCTAATCATGGAGATGTGATGTGCTTCCACGAGGTTTTAAATTTGTAAACATGAATTACCGGTTAACTAGGAACATATTCGGGCAAGTATACCCTAGTCAAGTTGTAGTATAGTATATGGTAAATCAAGGTCGTCCCAAGAGACTTGGTTGCACTACAAGTGTCGTTTGTTTGTTTAAGCAAGTAACAAGTTGATGGTTATGATTGTCACATATCAAACCAACAAGAAAAGCAATATAAGAACAAGCACGTATCAAGGTCGTGGTTATGATTGTCACGGATCAAACCACTAAGAACAAGCACACAAAGAACATACATGTTTAGACAAATGATCACAAGAATATTAGGATGTTTAGTTTGGAAAATATATTATCAAAGATAGAACCTATAATAATAGTTTAGTGTTTTATAAATCAAATGTGCATAAGCCTCAATCAAGTGGTCATGTCATGAGCCTTATACCAACAACAACAAAGAATCCCTTTCGGCCATAGACTTTGATGTTATTAATTTGTGAAGTTCCATTTACTTGAAAGATAATGAGAACACATATTCAAAAGATTCCTTTCGGCCATAATCCAAATTAAACCTTTACTTGTTATGTTTATTAATTCTCTTGCACCATCGTCACAAAGTACAAGACCAAAATCAATTGTCACTAATGAATTGAAACTAACCATTGTTAAGAATACTTTCGTCCATTGAACTCAACAATGATCAACCAAAACAATAAACAAGAACAAGTTCCAATTCAACCAAATATGATGTTATCAACATATTCCAAACAAACACTACAATTATCCAAACATCCTTTTATCACAAGTTCTCATATGAAATAAACAAGTATCACATAATCAACACAACCAAAGAACCAAACATGAATCATAGCATTCAACATCATAAAAGTAACAAGGATTTACCCAAAGTAAGATTACATTAGGAAAGGGTGAAGGATTATAGCACTCCTTCAAGCCTCCAATCAACTACAACTTCTAACCAAGCACACTTCTGGAAATGGCAGAGGTTTGTGGTCTTTTGGGAGAGATAAATTGGTGGAAATTCGTCCTTAAGGGTGGAGGCTAGAATTACACACACAAAACTAACCAAAAATGGTCTTATTTATAGGTAGAAGCCACCCTTAGCCACCAAGTAAGTTTCTTGGGCACAAAGTGTCATAAAGTAGCAGGTTTAGGAGTTATTAGAGCCATATGATCGGACTTGAGGCTTAATGGCACTTAAGGATGCATTAAAAATTACTTGGAGAGGTCAGCTTGGCGTAACCGATTCGGTTGGGCCCCCAACCGATACGGTTGCGACTTTCTGACAGAAAAGGTCAATATCCAAATTTGTAGATCTTTCTCTTAGCTTTCCGTGGCCGCGAACGGGAGGTCAAACGGAGTCCGTATGCAAAAGTTATGGCCAAAATGGTGAAGGTGTGTTGGGAACAATGAGGCTTCCAATATTTCTTCATTTTAGCTTCTTTTCTTCATTTCTTCTTATCGTTTCCTTCTTGAACTTTAATCTTAAGTCTTTGGACCACTAACTTGATGACTTTATCTTCTCGAATATACTCCGCAAGTCTTTCTTTTGTCGGGAATTCTTCGTATATGGAGAAATCTTCGTATTTTACTTCTTTTTCCGTCTTTTTCTCCACTTTCCTGTACTTGGCTACAAATGAACTAGCAAACGCACTTTGATACGATTAAGCAACAAAAGCATATTATTATAACCAAATAACACACATAAAAGCACGGATAACGCTACTAAAACATGCACAATTTGAGCGTTATCAAATTCCCTCACACTTAAACTTTGCTTGCCCTCAAGCAAATCTAAGAAAAGAAAAATTAAAAGACAAACCTAAATGACAAGACGAAAAGAAAAATAATTTTTTTTTTTTTTTTTAACAAACATATATAAAATAAGCGAAAAATGAGCGCAAACTCCCCCACACTTAAGGTTTTGCTTGCCCTCAAGCAAATCTAGAAATTAAGAAAAAAAAAACCCACATGGTGCATGAAAGATGATTAGAAAAATGTGATGCAAATCTACCAAGTACAAGTACAAGATAAGATTCATCGTTTTAAGCTTTTAGAGGTGAGAAACCGAGATGTTTGACAATACCCAATGGATTTTCTCGCTTGATAACATGGCTAAGCACCTCACGAAAAAGAATGGATGCATAAATCACTCAACACTCAATTTATTTAGTGATGGATAATATTAATGAATAGTACACTCATATTTGCTCAGTCATGATCTAAATATTACCATAGGCTTGTACAAGAAACAAAACTCCACCGACGTGGCGTAAGCACCAAATGTAAACATCTAAAGAGGGCTTTTATTCGGGTTATAACGATAGGCTACGGGTGAATAAATGGTATGGATAAGGCATGAGCATATTATATGAAATTGGTGTTAAAAGAAAAATAAAGTCAAGTCTAATACCCATGTTGCTAGTCACCAACAAACCACAAACCCGAAAATGATTATAGTTACTAACTTCTCTTCTTCAAATATCGATCACCAAATAAATATATCACTTCTTAGCACATTGGCTAATCGATATCTCAAACATAATTCATCTTTGTCATCACATATCCCTTTTTTTTTTCAATTTTTCGATGACTTATTTTTATTTATTTATTTTTTTTTCAACACTTCTTCTTCATACATTACATCTCCCCCACACTTCGTATAAGCATACACCACAAAAATACAAATAAGAAGTTGCGCACCTTCATCTTCGTCGGAATGGCACACACGAATGGCAAAGTGTGGCTAACTCATAATCATAAAAAACAATCCAATCATACCAAGTAACTAACAACCAACCGTTTAGACATTGACAAAGGGTAGGCTAAGGTTTAAAGTGTAAAATATTTTGTATTTTTCGGATGTAAGAAAGAAAAGAATGGCTCAAAGGGGTGTACTAAGGGTATCTAGCGCTAAAGACGAGCGCTAACAAATGGGTCCATATGGGTGGTTAACTAACCGATGTGGTTTGCTAATATATCATTAGATGTAAACGGAAGGCCATTTGGTTTTATTCCTAAGATTGCCTCTTTATCACGCATAAACACTTATATCACCGAATGTGATCTTCATGCGGTAATGATTTACAAGTACAAGTTCTAGAATAAGTAAAATCACCGGCACACTCATAGCAAAAGATTCAAGCATAAAAGATGTATGCTATATATGGAATAGGCTCAAGTCCTCACAATTTAGTGGAAGGGCTATAATATGTGCTAGCAAATGTCATCGATCCCAAAATGGATTGCAATATTAATCGGGACACATCTCAAGTTTTTCAAAAATTACCGATTTCACGGTTGATCCAGTTATTCTAATATATCAACCTATACGCGTGAAAACAACTAGATCATAAGGGCAAACAAGTTCACAAAATTAAAATTGGCCCAAACATTTGGAATCTAAAAACTAGTTTCGCTTTTCACAATAATATTTTCCCCCCACACTTAAGTTAAGCATAATCCTCAATATGAAAAATAAACTTCAAAGCATGTAAGATAGGGAAAATGAAATAATAAATCCAAGAGAAACGAAACCTCCAGGGCCAAATAAATCGCGATCGAACTCCAAATGATAAGATGCTAAGCAAAGGCTAACATAAGCGTGTGAGATCAATCGATTTCTCTTTCAACCAAACATGTCCAATCAAGAGTGTAAGGTTCACGATCCAACCAATCCTTCATCCAAGAGTTTATTAAATCTGCAAAAATAAATAAAACTACAAGAACGCGTAAAATTCTAAAACTCACTTTCGTAGGCATCACGGTTGCATTTAGCGCATGCAACAAGCCTTTAAACCTCTCGGTGGCCCGAGTGGACGAGTTATAGTCTCGTGAGGGTTTCCAGTGAACATACCCACAAAGTTCAAAACACTTCTTATTTTTAAAAACAAGCACTTATTTATTTACAATGTACCAAATTAACAAAATTTTAAAATGCAAAAACCAAATAAAAGAAATGATACTCTTGCAAAAACAAAAGGACATTTAAACTTATTTTATCTAAACACACACACAAAAACAAAAAACTAAAAATAAAAACGATTTTTTTCTTTTTAACAGATTAGTCTAATCGATCCGGTTACGGGGTGTAACCGATCGGTTGGGATGAACCAAATTTGACCAATCCTTCCAACCGAACCGGTTACGGGTAGTGACCGATCGGTTGAAGGAGATTTTCTAATTTTTTTTTTTTTTTTTTTAAACACTAGTTTTATTTCAAAACTTTTATTGATAAAATAAGACAAGAATATAAAAGGTTACGGACACAAAACTAAACACAAGTAAACAAAACACATAAACACATATATTATCACGAACATAAAACAACACTTAAATAAAAATAAGCAGGAAACAAAAAAACGACAATCACATAGACGCAAGCACACACAATTAATCACGTAACACAAATCAAACAAGATAATCTAAAACAAGATAATCTTATTCAAAATTAATACGAAACTAATATAAACAAAAATAACAAAAACAAATAACATTGAGACATGCAAGAGATCATATAACATATAAAACATAAAACTTACGAAACAAGAAACACACAAAATGGATTTTTTTTAACAGAACACACAACCGGATCGGTTACGGGTAGTGACCGATCGGTTGTAGTGGTTTTATTAAGTACGAGGCTTCCAACCGATCCGGTTGGAGTTCCAACCGATTCGGTTAGAGTGATCTGGGTGGTTTTGGTGGGTTTTTTCGCAAACGTTTTTCGAGCAACTTAGAAAGCAATCATTGAAATGAGCATTTTAGAACACATGAAACGAAATCCCAACATCAAAAACTTGATTTTGATGCAAAGATCATTTGAGCAATTTGAGAAAATGAGAGATTTTGGAAAAAAGACAAGCATTCAAGCAAACATCATGAGCAAACATCAAGAGCAATCAAACAAGAGCAAAGAAACAATCATTCATGAGCAAGAGCAATTTAGCATTCAAACAAACAAGCAAACAAACAAACACCTAAGAACAAAAACCAAATCCCCGGCAACGGCGCCAAAAACTTGATGGTGACGATGTCGGAATTATCATGAAAGCAAACAAACAATCTATCAAACAAGAAAACAATCAAACGAACAAATAAGTGCAAAACAAATCCCGCCGGCATAAAAACTTGATGTGCTTCCACGAGGTTTTAAATTTGTAAACATGAATTACCGGTTAACTAGGAACACATTCGGGCAAGTATACGCTAGTCAAGTTGTAGTATAGTATATGGTAAATCAAGGTCGTCCCAAGAGACTTGGTTGCACTACAAGTGTCGTTTGTTTGTTTAAGCAAGTAACAAGTTGATGGTTATGATTGTCACATATCAAACCAACAAGAAAAGCAATATAAGAACAAGCGCGTATCAAGGTCATGGTTATGATTGTCACGGATCAAACCACTAAGAACAAGCACACAAAGAACATACATGTTTAGACAAATGATCACAAGAATATTAGGATGTTTAGTTTGGAAAATATATTATCAAAGATAGAACCTATAATAATAGTTTAGTGTTTTATAAATCAAATGTGCATAAGCCTCAATCAAGTGGTCATGTCATGAGCCTTATACCAACAACAACAAAGAATCCCTTTCGGCCATAGACTTTGATGTTATTAATTTGTGAAGTTCCATTTACTTGAAAGATAATGAGAACACATATTCAAAAGATTCCTTTCGGCCATAATCCAAATTAAACCTTTACTTGTTATGTTTATTAATTATCTTGCACCATCGTCACAAAGTACAAGACCAAAATCAATTGTCACTAATGAATTGAAACTAACCATTGTTAAGAATACTTTCGTCCATTGAACTCAACAATGATCAACCAAAACAATAAACAAGAACAAGTTCCAATTCAACCAAATATGATGTTATCAACATATTCCAAACAAACACTACAATTATCCAAACATCCTTTTATCACAAGTTCTCATATGAAATAAACAAGTATCACATAATCAACACAACCAAAGAACCAAACATGAATCATAGCATTCAACATCATAAAAGTAACAAGGATTTACATATTCCAAACAAACACTACAATTATCCAAACATCCTTTTATCACAAGTTCTCATATGAAATAAACAAGTATCACATAATCAACACAACCAAAGAACCAAACATGAATCATAGCATTCAACATCATAAAAGTAACAAGGATTTACCCAAAGTAAGATTACATTAGGAAAGGGTGAAGGATTATAGCACTCCTTCAAGCCTCCAATCAACTACAACTTCTAACCAAGCACACTTCTGGAAATGGCAGAGGTTTGTGGTCTTTTGGGAGAGATAAATTGGTGGAAATTCGTCCTTAAGGGTGGAGGCTAGAATTACACACAAAAACTAACCAAAATGGTCTTATTTATAGGTAGAAGCCACCCTTAGCCACCAAGTAAGTTTCTTAGGCACAAAGTGTCATAAAGTAGCAGGTTTAGGAGTTATTAGAGCCATATGATCGGACTTGAGGCTTAATGGCACTTAGGATGCATTAAAATTACTTGGAGAGGTCAGCTTGGCGTAACCGATTCGGTTGGGCCCCCAACCGATACGGTTGCGACTTTCTGACAGAAAAGGTCAATATCCAAATTTGTAGATCTTTCTCTTAGCTTTCCGTGGCCGCGAACGGGAGGTCAAACGGAGTCCGTATGCAAAAGTTATGGCCAAAATGGTGAAGGTGTGTCGGGAACAACGAGGCTTCCAATATTTCTTCGTTTTAGCTTCTTTTCTTCATTTCTTTCTCGTTTTCCTTCTTGAACTTTATTCTTAAGTCTTTGGACCACTAACTTGATGACTTTATCTTCTCGAATATACTCCGCAAGTCTTTCTTTTGTCGGGAATTCTTCGTATATGGAGAAATCTTCGTATTTTACTTCTTTTTCCGTCTTTTTCTCCACTTTCCTGTACTTGGCTACAAATGAACTAGCAAACGCACTTTGATACGATTAAGCAACAAAAGCATATGATTATAACCAAATAACACACATAAAAGCACGGATAACGCTACTAAAAACATGCACAATTTGAGCGTTATCAAATTCCCCCACACTTAAAATTTGCTTGCCCTCAAGCAAATCTAAGAAAAGAAAAATTAAAAGACAAACCTAAATGACAAGACGAAAAGAAAAATAATTTTTTTTTTTTTTTTTAACAAACATATATAAAAATAAGCGAAAAATGAGCGCAAACTCCCCCACACTTAAGGTTTTGCTTGCCCTCAAGCAAATCTAGAAATTAAGAAAAACAAAACCCACATGGTGCATGAAAGATGATTAGAAAAATGTGATGCAAATCTACCAAGTACAAGTACAAGATAAGATTCATCGTTTTAAGCTTTTAGAGGTGAGAAACCGAGATGTTTGACAATACCCAATGGATTTTCTCGCTTGATAACATGGCTAAGCACCTCACGAAAAAGAATGGATGTATAAATCACTCAACACTCAATTTATTTAGTGATGGATAATATTAAGGAATAGTACACTCATATTTGCTCAGTCATGATCTAAATATTACCATAGGTTTGTACAAGAAACAAAACTCCACCGACGTGGCGTAAGCACCAAATGTAAACATCTAAAGAGGGCTTTTATTCGGGTTATAACGATAGGCTACGGGTGAATAAATGGTATGGATAAGGCATGAGAATATTATATGAAATTGGTGTTAAAAGAAAAATAAAGTCAAGTCTAATACTCATGTTGCTAGTCACCAACAAACCACAAACCCGAAAATGATTATAGTTACTAACTTCTCTTCTTCAAATATCGATCACCAAATAAATATATCACTTCTTAGCACATTGGCTAATCGATATCTCAAACATAATTCATCTTTGTCATCACATATCCCTTTTTTTTTTTTAATTTTTCGATGACTTATTTTTATTTATTTATTTTTTTTCAACACTTCTTCTTCATACATTACATCTCCCCCACACTTCGTATAAGCATACACCACAAAAATACAAATAAGAAGTTGCGCACCTTCATCTTCGTCGGAATGGCACACACGAATGGCAAAGTGTGGCTAACTCATAATCATAAAAAACAATCCAATCATACCAAGTAACTAACAACCAACCGTTTAGACATTGACAAAGGGTAGGCTAAGGTTTAAAGTGTAAAATATTTTTGTATTTTTCTGGATGTAAGAAAAGAAAAGAATGGCTCAAAGGGGTGTACTAAGGGTATCTAGCGCTAAAGACGAGCGCTAACAAATGGGTCCATATGGGTGGTTAACTAACCGATGTGGTTAGCTAATATATCATTAGATGTAAACGGAAGGCCATTTGGTTTTATTCCTAAGATTGCCTCTTTATCACGCATAAACACTTATATCACACGAATGTGATCTTACTGCGGTCTGGTAATGATTTACAAGTACAAGTTCTAGAATAAGTAAAATCACCGGCACACTCATAGCAAAAGATTCAAGCATAAAAGATGTATGCTATATATGGAATAGGCTCAAGTCCTCACAATTTAGTGGAAGGGCTATAATATGTGCTAGCAAATGTCATCGATCCCAAAATGGATTGCAATATTAATCGGGACACATCTCAAGTTTTTCAAAAATTACCGATTTCACCAGTGGGTTGATCCAGTTATTCTAATATATCAACCTATACGCGTGAAAACAACTAGATCATAAGGGCAAACAAGTTCACAAAATTAAAATTGGCCCAAACATTTGGAATCTAAAAACTAGTTTCGCTTTTCACAATAATATTTTCCCCCCACACTTAAGTTAAGCATAATCCTCAATATGAAAAATAAACTTCAAAGCATGTAAGATAGGGAAAATGAAATAATAAATCCAAGAGAAACGAAACCTCCAGGGCCAAATAAATCGCGATCGAACTCCAAATGATAAGATGCTAAGCAAAGGCTAACATAAGCGTGTGAGATCAATCGATTTCTCTTTCAACCAAACATGTCCAATCAAGAGTGTAAGGTTCACGATCCAACCAATCCTTCATCCAAGAGTTTATTAAATCTGCAAAAATAAATAAAACTACAAGAACGCGTAAAATTCTAAAACTCACTTTCGTAGGCATCACGGTTGCATTTAGCGCATGCAACAAGCCTTTAAACCCCTCGGTGGCCCGAGTGGACGAGTTATAGTCTCGTGAGGGTTTCCAGTGAACATACCCACAAAGTTCAAAACACTTCTTATTTTTAAAAACAAGCACTTATTTATTTACAATGTACCAAATTAACAAAATTTTAAAATGCAAAAACCAAATAAAAGAAATGATACTCTTGCAAAAACAAAAAGACATTTAAACTTATTTTATCTAAACACACACACAAAAACAAAAAACTAAAAATAAAAACGATTTTTTTCTTTTTTTTAACAGATTGTCCAACCGATCCGGTTACGGGTGTAACCGATCGGTTGGGATGAACCAAATTTGACCAATCCTTCCAACCGAACAGGTTACGGGTAGTGACCGATCGGTTGAAGGAGATTTTCTAATTTTTTTTTAAACACTAATTTTATTTCAAAACTTTTATTGATAAAATAAGACAAGAATATAAAAGGTTACGGACACAAAACTAAACACAAGTAAACAAAACACATAAACACATATATTATCACGAACATAAAACAACACTTAAATAAAAATAAGCAGAAACAAAAAACGACAATCACATAGACGCAAGCACACACAATTAATCACGTAACACAAATCAAACAAGATAATCTAAAACAAGATAATCTTATTCAAAATTAATACGAAACTAATATAAACAAAAATAACAAAACAAATAACATTGAGACATGCAAGAGATCATATAACATATAAAACATAAAACTTACGAAACAAGAAACACACAAAATGGATTTTTTTTTTTTTTTAAACACACAACGGATCCGGTTACGGGTAGTGACCGATCGGTTTTAGTGGTTTTATTAAGTACGAGGCTTCCAACCGATCCGGTTGGAGTGCCAACCGATTCGGTTAGAGTGATCCGGTGGTTTTGGTGGGTTTTTTCGCAAACGTTTTCGAGCAACTTAGAAAGCAATCATTGAAATGAGCATTTTTAGAACACATGAAACGAAATCCCAACATCAAAAACTTGATTTTGATGCAAAGATCATTTGAGCAATTTGAGAAAATGAGAGATTTTGGAAAAAAGACAAGCATTCAAGCAAACATCATGAGCAAACATCAAGAGCAATCAAACAAGAGCAAAGAAACAATCATTCATGAGCAAGAGCAATTTAGCATTCAAACAAACAAGCAAACAAACAAACACCTAAGAACAAAAACCAAATCCCCGGCAACGGCGCCAAAAACTTGATGGTGACGATGCCGGAATTATCATGAAAGCAAACAAACAATCTACTCCCTCCGTCTCATATTTATTGTCCATATTTCCTTTTATGGATGTCTCAAATTAATTGTCCACTTACCTATTTTAGTAAGAAAAAGAGAATATAATGAGGGAATAATCCATTTAAGTGGTTGAGAGTTATAATGGTCCCACTTTTATTAATATTTGTGCTTCTTGTCTAGTGACAATAAATTTGAGACGGAGGGAGTATCAAACAAGAAAACAATCAAACGAACAAATAAGTGCAAAACAAATCCCCGGCAGCGGCGCCAAAAACTTGATGTGCTTCCACGAGGTTTTAAATTTGTAAACATGAATTACCGGTTAACTAGGAACACATTCGGGCAAGTATACCCTAGTCAAGTTGTAGTATAGTATATGGTAAATCAAGGTCGTCCCAAGAGACTTGGTTGCACTACAAGTGTCGTTTGTTTGTTTAAGCAAGTAACAAGTTGATGGTTATGATTGTCACATATCAAACCAACAAGAAAAGCAATATAAGAACAAGCACGTATCAAGGTCGTGGTTATGATTGTCACGGATCAAACCACTAAGAACAAGCACACAAAGAACATACATGTTTAGACAAATGATCACAAGAATATTAGGATGTTTAGTTTGGAAAATATATTATCAAAGATAGAACCTATAATAATAGTTTAGTGTTTTATAAATCAAATGTGCATAAGCCTCAATCAAGTGGTCATGTCATGAGCCTTATACCAACAACAACAAAGAATCCCTTTCGGCCATAGACTTTGATGTTATTAATTTGTGAAGTTCCATTTACTTGAAAGATAATGAGAACACATATTCAAAAGATTCCTTTCGGCCATAATCTAAATTAAACCTTTACTTGTTATGTTTATTAATTCTCTTGCACCATCGTCACAAAGTACAAGACCAAAATCAATTGTCACTAATGAATTGAAACTAACCATTGTTAAGAATACTTTCGTCCATTGAACTCAACAATGATCAACCAAAACAATAAACAAGAACAAGTTCCAATTCAACCAAATATGATGTTATCAACATATTCCAAACAAACACTACAATTATCCAAACATCCTTTTATCACAAGTTCTCATATGAAATAAACAAGTATCACATAATCAACACAACCAAAGAACCAAACATGAATCATAGCATTCAACATCATAAAAGTAACAAGGATTTACCCAAAGTAAGATTACATTAGGAAAGGGTGAAGGATTATAGCACTCCTTCAAGCCTCCAATCAACTACAACTTCTAACCAAGCACACTTCTGGAAATGGCAGAGGTTTGTAGTCTTTTGGGAGAGATAAATTGGTGGAAATTCGTCCTTAAGGGTGGAGGCTAGAATTACACACACAAAACTAACCAAAAATGGTCTTATTTATAGGTAGAAGCCACCCTTAGCCACCAAGTAAGTTTCTTAGGCACAAAGTGTCATAAAGTAGCAGGTTTAGGAGTTATTAGAGCCATATGATCGGACTTGAGGCTTAATGGCACTTAAGGATGCATTAAAAATTACTTGGAGAGGTCAGCTTGGCGTAACCGATTCGGTTGGGCCCCAACCGATACGGTTGCGACTTTCTGACAGAAAAGGTCAATATCCAAATTTGTAGATCTTTCTTAGCTTTCCGTGGCAACGGAGGTCAAACGGAGTTCTTATGCAAAAGTTATGGCCAAAATGGTGAAGGTGTGTCGGGAACAACGAGGCTTCCAATATTTCTTCGTTTTAGCTTCTTTTCTTCATTTCTTTCTCGTTTTCCTTCTTGAACTTTATTCTTAAGTCTTTGGACCACTAACTTGATGACTTTATCTTCTCGAATATACTCCGCAAGTCTTTCTTTTGTCGGGAATTCTTCGTATATGGAGAAATCTTCGTATTTTACTTCTTTTAAGTCTTTTCTCCACTTTCCTACTTGGCTACAAATGAACTAGCAAACGACTTTGATACGATTAAGCAACAAAAGCATATGATTATAGTCAAATAACACACATAAAAGCACGGATAACGCTACTAAAAACATGCACAATTTGAGCGTTATCAAATTCCCCCACACTTAAACTTTGCTTGCCCTCAAGCAAATCTAAGAAAAGAAAAATTAAAAGACAAACCTAAATGACAAGACGAAAAGAAATATTAATTTTTTTTTAACAAATATAAAAATAAGCAAAAAATGAGCGCAAACTCCCCCACACTTAAGGTTTTGCTTGCCCTCAAGCAAATCTAGAAATTAAGAAAAACAAAACCCACATGGTGCATGAAAGATGATTAGAAAAATGTGATGCAAATCTACCAAGTACAAGTACAAGATAAGATTCATCGTTTTAAGCTTTTAGAGGTGAGAAACCGAGATGTTTGACAATACCCAATGGATTTTCAGCGATAACATGGCTAAGCACCTCACGAAAAAGAATGGATGTATAAATCACTCAACACTCAATTTATTTAGTGATGGATAATATTAAGGAATAGTACACTCATATTTGCTCAGTCATGATCTAAATATTACCATAGGTTTGTACAAGAAACAAAACTCCACCGACGTGGCGTAAGCACCAAATGTAAACATCTAAAGAGGGCTTTTATTCGGGTTATAACGATAGGCTACGGGTGAATAAATGGTATGGATAAGGCATGAGAATATTATATGAAATTGGTGTTAAAAGAAAAATAAAGTCAAGTCTAATACTCATGTTGCTAGTCACCAACAAACCACAAACCCGAAAATGATTATAGTTACTAACTTCTCTTCTTCAAATATCGATCACCAAATAAATATATCACTTCTTAGCACATTGGCTAATCGATATCTCAAACATAATTCATCTTTGTCATCACATATCCCTTTTTTTTTTTTAATTTTTCGATGACTTATTTTTATTTATTTATTTTTTTTCAACACTTCTTCTTCATACATTACATCTCCCCCACACTTCGTATAAGCATACACCACAAAAATACAAATAAGAAGTTGCACCTTCATCTTCGTCGAATGGCACCACGAATGGCAAAGTGTGGCTAACTCATAATCATAAAAAACAATCCAATCATACCAAGTAACTAACAACCAACCGTTTAGACATTGACAAAGGGTAGGCTAAGGTTTAAAGTGTAAAATATTTTTGTATTTTTCTGGATGTAAGAAAAGAAAAGAATGGCTCAAAGGGGTGTACTAAGGGTATCTAGCGCTAAAGACGAGCGCTAACAAATGGGTCCATATGGGTGGTTAACTAACCGATGTGGTTAGCTAATATATCATTAGATGTAAACGGAAGGCCATTTGGTTTTATTCCTAAGATTGCCTCTTTATCACGCATAAACACTTATATCACACGAATGTGATCTTACTGCGGTCTGGTAATGATTTACAAGTACAAGTTCTAGAATAAGTAAAATCACCGGCACACTCATAGCAAAAGATTCAAGCATAAAAGATGTATGCTATATATGGAATAGGCTCAAGTCCTCACAATTTAGTGGAAGGGCTATAATATGTGCTAGCAAATGTCATCGATCCCAGAATGGATTGCAATATTAATCGGGACACATCTCAAGTTTTTCAAAAATTACCGATTTCACCAGTGGGTTGATCCAGTTATTCTAATATATCAACCTATACGCGTGAAAACAACTAGATCATAAGGGCAAACAAGTTCACAAAATTAAAATTGGCCCAAACATTTGGAATCTAAAAACTAGTTTCGCTTTTCACAATAATATTTTCCCCCCACACTTAAGTTAAGCATAATCCTCAATATGAAAAATAAACTTCAAAGCATGTAAGATAGGGAAAACGAAATAATAAATCCAAGAGAAACGAAACCTCCAGGGCCAAAGAAATCGCGATCGAACTCCAAATGATAAGATGCTAAGCAAAGGCTAGCATAAGCGTGTGAGATCAATCGATTTCTCTTTCAACCAAACATGTCCAATCAAGAGTGTAAGGTTCACGATCCAACCAATCCTTCCTCCAAGAGTTTATTCAATCTACAAAAATAAACTAAACTACAAAACGCGTAAAATCCTAAAACTCACTTTCGTAGGAATCACGGTTGCATTTAGCGCATGCAACAAGCCTTTAAACCCCTCGGTGGCAGGACGAAGAAGTTATAGTCTCGTGAGGGTTTCCAGTGAACATACCCACAAAGTTCAAAACACTTCTTATTTTTAAAACAAGCACTTATTTATTTACAATGTACCAAATTAACAAAATTTTAAAATGCAAAAACCAAATAAAAGAAATGATACTCTTGCAAAAACAAAAAGACATTAAAACTTATTTTATCTAAACACAAACACAGAAAAACAAAAAAAATGAAAACTGATTTTTTTTTTCAACAGATTAGTCCAACCGATCCGGTTACGGGGTGTGACCGATCGGGTTGGATGAACCAAATTGACCAATCCTTCCAACAGAACCGGTTACGGGTAGTGACCGATCGGTTGAAGGAGATTTTCTAATTTTTTAAACACTAGTTTTATTTCAAAACTTTTATTGATAAAATAAGACAAGAATATAAAAGGTTACGGACACAAAACTAAACACAAGTAAACAAAACACATAAACACATATATTATCACGAACATAAAACAACACTTAAATAAAAAATAAGCAGGAAACGGAAAAACGACAATCACATAAACGCAAGCACACACAATTAATCACGTAACACAAATCAAACAAGATAATCTAAAACAAGATAATCTTATTCAAAATTAATACGAAACTAATATAAACAAAAATAACAAAAACAAATAACATTGAGACATGCAAGAGATCATATAACATATAAAACATAAAACTTACGAAACAAGAAACACACAAAATGGATTTTTTTTTTTTTTTTTTTTTTTTTAACAGAACACACAACCGGATCCGGTTACGGGTAGTGACCGATCGGTTGTAGTGGTTTTATTAAGTACGAGGCTTCCAACCGATCCGGTTGGAGTGCCAACCGATTCGGTTAGAGTGATCTGGGTGGTTTTGGTGGGTTTTTTCGCAAACGTTTTTCGAGCAACTTAGAAAGCAATCATTGAAATGAGCATTTTTAGAACACATGAAACGAAATCCCAACATCAAAAACTTGATTTTGATGCAAAGATCATTTGAGCAATTTGAGAAAATGAGAGATTTTGGAAAAAAGACAAGCATTCAAGCAAACATCATGAGCAAACATCAAGAGCAATCAAACAAGAGCAAAGAAACAATCATTCATGAGCAAGAGCAATTTAGCATTCAAACAAACAAGCAAACAAACAAACACCTAAGAACAAAAACCAAATCCCCGGCAACGGCGCCAAAAACTTGATGGTGACGATGCCGGAATTATCATGAAAGCAAACAAACAATCTATCAAACAAGAAAACAATCAAACGAACAAATAAGTGCAAAACAAATCCCCGGCAGCGGCGCCAAAAACTTGATGTGCTTCCACGAGGTTTTAAATTTGTAAACATGAATTACCGGTTAACTAGGAACACATTCGGGCAAGTATACCCTAGTCAAGTTGTAGTATAGTATATGGTAAATCAAGGTCGTCCCAAGAGACTTGGTTGCACTACAAGTGTCGTTTGTTTGTTTAAGCAAGTAACAAGTTGATGGTTATGATTGTCACATATCAAACCAACAAGAAAAGCAATATAAGAACAAGCACGTATCAAGGTCGTGGTTATGATTGTCACGGATCAAACCACTAAGAACAAGCACACAAAGAACATACATGTTTAGACAAATGATCACAAGAATATTAGGATGTTTAGTTTGGAAAATATATTATCAAAGATAGAACCTATAATAATAGTTTAGTGTTTTATAAATCAAATGTGCATAAGCCTCAATCAAGTGGTCATGTCATGAGCCTTATACCAACAACAACAAAGAATCCCTTTCGGCCATAGACTTTGATGTTATTAATTTGTGAAGTTCCATTTACTTGAAAGATAATGAGAACACATATTCAAAAGATTCCTTTCGGCCATAATCCAAATTAAACCTTTACTTGTTATGTTTATTAATTCTCTTGCACCATCGTCACAAAGTACAAGACCAAAATCAATTGTCACTAATGAATTGAAACTAACCATTGTTAAGAATACTTTTGTCCATTGAACTCAACAATGATCAACCAAAACAATAAACAAGAACAAGTTCCAATTCAACCAAATATGATGTTATCAACATATTCCAAACAAACACTACAATTATCCAAACATCCTTTTATCACAAGTTCTCATATGAAATAAAAAAGTATCACATAATCAACACAACCAAAGAACCAAACATGAATCATAGCATTCAACATCATAAAAGTAACAAGGATTTACCCAAAGTAAGATTACATTAGGAAAGGGTGAAGGATTATAGCACTCCTTCAAGCCTCCAATCAACTACAACTTCTAACCAAGCACACTTCTGGAAATGGCAGAGGTTTGTGGTCTTTTGGGAGAGATAAATTGGTGGAAATTCGTCCTTAAGGGTGGAGGCTAGAATTACACACACAAAACTAACCAAAAATGGTCTTATTTATAGGTAGAAGCCACCCTTAGCCACCAAGTAAGTTTCTTGGGCACAAAGTGTCATAAAGTAGCAGGTTTAGGAGTTATTAGAGCCATATGATCGGACTTGAGGCTTAATGGCACTTAAGGATGCATTAAAAATTACTTGGAGAGGTCAGCTTGGCGTAACCGATTCGGTTGGGCCCCCAACCGATCCGGTTGCGACTTTCTGACAGAAAAGGTCAATATCCAAATTTTTAGATCTTTCTCTTAGCTTTCCGTGGCCGTGAACGGGAGGTCAAACGGAGTCCGTATGCAAAAGTTATGGCCAAAATGGTGAAGGTGTGTCGGGAACAACGAGGCTTCCAATATTTCTTCATTTAAGCTTCTTTTCTTCATTTCTTTCTCGTTTTCCTTCTTGAACTTTATTCTTAAGTCTTTGGACCACTAACTTGATGACTTTATCTTCTCGAATATACTCCGCAAGTCTTTCTTTTGTCGGGAATTCTTCGTATATGGAGAAATCTTCGTATTTTACTTCTTTTTCCGTCTTTTTCTCCACTTTCCTGTACTTGGCTACAAATGAACTAGCAAACGCACTTTGATACGATTAAGCAACAAAAGCATATGATTATAACCAAATAACACACATAAAAGCACGGATAACGCTACTAAAAACATGCACAATTTGAGCGTTATCAAGATGCAAGCTCATCAAATGACTCAACAGCATTTTACACAAATGTAGGAACTACCACCAAAGCTTCTCAAGTCATACCAACGGGTAACGGTAACCACAAACTCATTCCTGATCCAGCATATAAGCCTCCAGACCCAAACACAATCATGGAACATTTCATCAATCAACTGGCTCTTATGGTTAAGCAAAATCTGAACCTCACTCCACACACTAACAATGACATCAGAACTGCATCCAATCTACACAATCATGCTATTGTCAGAGATGGTAAGATCATGGTGCAACCAGTGCAAGGAAGACAGTATAAACAAGGAAAGGGTGGAGTAGGTGGAGGGTATGTAGCTAATCAGAATCGTGGAAGGAATGCAAATCAAGGACAAGTAAAGCCAATCAAGTGCTACAACTGTGGTGGTGAAGGACATATTGCAAGGAACTGCACATCTCCAAAACGCCCTCAAAATGCAGAGTCTTTCAGGGACAAGATGCTGTTGGTGCAAGCTCAGGACAATGGAGCGGTTTTGGATGAAGAAGAGTTGCTGTTTCTTACTGAGGGAAATGCCAAAACATATGATGCTGATGTGGATGAGCAGCCAATTTAGGAAATTGGTCACAATCATCAAAATGCCTTTCAAGTTGCTGACTGTGATGCATTTGACTCTGATGTCGATGATGAACCTACTGCCCAGACAATCTTCATGGCTAGCATTTCACCAATGGTCTCTCCAAAGGTCTCATCACCACAACAGGCTGGTCCATCCAAAGATTCAATCATTTCAGAGGTATTAAAACTATACGATGAAGTTGATGAGCAAGAGATACATAACAAAGTACAATCACATGAAACTAATGAATCAGATATTGATAATGTGGGTAATAGTAATATTGTCCCATATGATCAATATGTGATACAAAGTGAAAGTGAGATCGTACCAAGTGATGCATCTTCTGCAGTCAATGATGACTATGTTTTTGATGAATACACTGCATGTGCCCCTGATGATTATGTTATCTCTGAACTGAATGCCTATAAAGAACAAGTTGCCGTTTATGAACAACGTGCTAAGTTTGAGCTAACTACCCGTGAGCAGGAAATGGCTGACCAAATGCGTACAATTATTAGAAAAAGTAATTTTAGGGAAGAAATATTAAAACAAGAGCTAGATTCCTTAAAAGACAAACTAAACAAAACTGTTAAGCAAAAGCAAGAACTTCAAGAAAATGTTAAAGTGCTTAAACAAGAATTTAATGCTAAGGAATCAAAACTTTTAACTGATTTTTCCAACCTAAAAACTTTGAAAAACAAGCTTGAAAATAAGTTGTACGTACAAGGGAATACCATTCAGACTGCTCACATGATCACTAAGCACAGAGTCTTAAGCGATAAGCATAGTATTCCCCTAGTAGAGGAACCAAACCCCGAGTATTGTAAAAAGGCTAAATCTTTCCATACGATTGTATATGATGGTAATGAGATCCTCAAGCCTAGGAAAACACCATCATGTATTGGAAGCACGGAAGAGGATAGAAAATTATAAGATGCCTCTAGGGAGAAAATGGATAGGAAGCTAAAAGAGCCTCAGTATAAAAAGCAAAACATAACGATCAAACCCCATGATTACACTAAAGAAAACTGGATTTCCCTGAACATGTTTAAGCCTCAAACTCAATTAACCCCAGAACAAGTTTTTTGGAAAAAAGACATTGATATGCAAAAAGCAAATGTACTTGTTGAAACAAACACTCCCCTTAGGAAAGTGCCTCCAGCTACTGTGTATCCTCCGAATACACCAATGCATTTAGTTCCTAGAACCCTTCCCACTAAGAGCAAGACCTTAATCAGCATGTATGTTGTATATCAACTATTCGTTGACTTTGAGAAGACATGTAAGAAGAGAATCACACCTACAGGGATAGCTGAAGGGGAAAGGGGTTTTGAGCAAACTAAAGAATGCTATTTAACTGAAGTCATGCCTTTCTTTAAACAATTAAAAAATCAATTTGAGAGTCTTCAAAAGGGGATAGACTCAGAGATTAAAGAAATGGAAAAAGAATTTGATGCAATGATAGTTGAGGTCAATAATTATGAACGGGAACTCAAATTTAATGAAATTGAAAGGAAGAATCTGCATATCTTAAATGAGAACTTGATATCGAGTTGTGTGACTCAAGATGTGTTTTATACTGTTACTAAGTTTTCTATTACTGCCTCTCAATTTCATGAATTATCTGTTGCTTTGAAAGTTTCCCATGATCGTGCCATTGAGCTTGAAAACAAAAACTCAAAACTAAATGTGAAAATTGACTAGGATGATCACGATAATTTGGTAAAACACTTTTCTAAGCTAGAAGTTGAACATTTTGATTTTCAATTAAAATATCAACATCTCAAAGAAAATGTTAAAACCTCAAACATCAAGATATCCTCGGATGTTCCAGAGTTTGATGCAGTTTTTGAAATAAACAAACGTGACGAACTGATTCGAGCTCACTGTAACACGATCAGAAAGTTGAAAACCCAGATTTCACAATTAAAGGGTGAAAAGAACAATGTGACTGGCTCCCAAATGCCTCCTCCTTTAGATTCTCAATTCTCTCAAAACTTTCATCTTCAAAACATCATTAACGTATTACAACAAGAAAATGAGAGTTTTCTAGAAGAAAATGAAAAGGTCAAACGACACTTCAAAGAGTTATACGATTCAATGAAAGTCACTCATGACAAAAACAATGAAAAAATAACTTCGTTACAAAAGGAAATTGAGAATCTGAAGAGTCAGGTAAAAGGGAAAATGCCACTTGTCTTTAATGAGAATGTTGCATCAAAGGCATCTGCAAATTATAAATATACTGTGACTGTTAAATACATTCCTCCTCATCTTAGAAACAATGAACTTGTGTTTCATGATTACTTTTATCATTTTAAGGATAGTCTAGAATGCCTTCGTGAGATTGTAGAAGAAGATCGCATAAATAAACCACTTGATAGTGAAGTTAGGTATGCTTGCTTATATGCCAAACGATCTCAAGAGCTTTTAGAATGTTTAAGAGCAACATGCCCAAGATCCTTTTGTAAGAATGATAAAGTTATTATGCCTTGCTCTATGCCCAGTGTTAAGAAAGTGAACTTTAATGTGCCTTCAAGTAGTTCAGATCCCAGCACTTCTAAACCTGAAATGCAAAAAGTAGCAAAACCAACTAATGTTCCCATTCCCTCTACAGGAGTAAAAGGTGACACCAAAGCGAGCAGGTCAAAGCCTCAAGGCAACACAAAGAATGATAGGACCTTGCAAGCTAGGAATGTTCATTGGAAGAGAGTAGAAGATCACCTTAGAAAGAATGAAACTATGTTGAATAAAACGAATCGTGTTGATTCTAGTGTTAGCTCTAAGCATGCTGTAATTAATGCGAATTCTGCTACTTTTGGCAAAACATGTAATGATGATTGCTTGGTTTCTGTTACTAATCATGTATGTGGTGTGAATGATTTGATTAATGCTGTTAAATATCCAGTTAAAACTGTTAATGCCAACAATCAAGTTAAGAAGGCTAGAAAGCAAAGGTGGAAGAAGGTTAGAAAACATTGGAAACCCACAGGAAGAAAATTTAGTAATGTAGGTTATCAGTGGATACCTACTGGCCGTAAATTTAATCTTAATGAGTTGTGCCCTAAATTATCTAAGTCAATGCCCATTAGGAAATGGATGCCTACCGGTAGAACTATTCCTTTAAGAAGTGAACATACTTTGAATAGGTCTAATGCGTACACTAGCACTGCATCTATCCCTAATGATTCCATTGATTCTGCTTCTGATGTGGGTGTTCCAATCACTGTTACTAACCAAATGGAACCCATTCTTGCATGGGGATCCCAATTATCCAGTTATCCATTCTTGTCTGTGTTCTACTGCAGGTCGTTCAAATCGTTCTGTGGTACTTGGACTCAGGCAGTTCCAAGCATATGACTGGAGATCACTCGCGGCTCATGAACTTCGTGAGTAAATTTATCGGGACTGTTAGATTCGGAAACGACCATTTTGGAGAAATTATGGGTTATGGAGATTATGTGGTTGGTGATAGTGTAATCTCCAGGGTATATTATGTTGAAGGTCTTGGTCATAATCTATTTTCTGTCGGTCAATTCTGTGTTTCTGATCTAGAGGTGGCCTTCAGAAAACGTACATGCTTCGTTAGAGACTTAAATGGTGTTGAACTTTTGAAAGGAACACGTGGAACTAATTTGTACACCATCTCCATAGAAGACATGATGAGATCTTCTCCAATTTGCTTGTTATCAAAGGCCTCTAAAACAAAGTCTTGGTTATGGCACCGTCACCTCAATCATTTGAACTTCGGCACCATAAATGATCTATCAAGAAAGGACCTCGTGAGAGGCTTGCCTAGACTAAAATATGAAAAGGATCACCTTTGTTCTGCATGCCAATTGGGAAAAAGCAAGAAATATGCCCATAAACCCAAACCTGCTAACTCAGTTATGGAAGTTCTTCATACTCTTCATATGGATTTGTGCGGACCAATGAGAGTGCAAACAATTAATGGGAAGAAATATGTGCTAGTCGTTGTTGATGACTACTCTCGATTTACTTGGGTTAAGTTTTTGAGGACAAAGGATGAAACTCCAGATGTCATCATCAAACTTATCAAACAGCTGCAGGTTCAACTTAACAAGACTGTTAGAATTATACGAACAGACAATGGAACTGAGTTTGTTAACAAAGAACTAAGTCAGTTTTATGAAAGCATTGGAATCAGTCATCAAAGAAGTGTTCCACGTACTCCTCAACAGAACGGTGTAGTTGAAAGAC
This sequence comes from Chrysanthemum makinoi, assembly GCA_910596185.1. Classification (NCBI taxonomy): domain Eukaryota; kingdom Viridiplantae; phylum Streptophyta; class Magnoliopsida; order Asterales; family Asteraceae; genus Chrysanthemum; species Chrysanthemum makinoi. Next base: position 308,724,020 of record OU343223.1, on the reverse strand, counting down.
GAAATCGGACTCTTGTAGAAGCTGCTAGAACTATGCTAATTTATTCAAAGGTTCCAATGTTTCTCTGGGCTGAAGCCATTGCCACTGCTTGCTATACCCAAAACCGATCCCTTATACACACCACTCATGGTAAAACTCCATACGAACTGGTCCACAATCGAAAACCTGATCTCTCCTTCCTTCGTGTGTTCGGTGCTTTGTGCTATCCAACAAATGATGGTCAAGATTTAGGTAAATTAAGAGCTAAAGCAGACATAGGAGTTTTAGTGGGTTATGCACCAAACATGAAGGGTTATCAAATCTAGAACAAAAGAACCCGGGATATCATGGAAACTATTTACGTCACGTTCGATGAGCTGTCTGGGCAAATGGTTCTAGGAAAATCAAGTTCTGGACCCGCATCTCAACCTTCACTAATTAGTCCCATTAGTTCCTCTCTTGTACAAAACCCCTCACCAGCAGTTCCATATGTACCTCCTTCTGAACAAGATTTGAAGAAATTGTTTGATCCAATGTTTGATGAATATGATGAACCTATTGATAATGATCAGTCTAATCTAGGGATGTTATCGGGTCGGGTTATCGTGGTTATCGGGTTTGTCGGGTCGGGTTGAGTCGGGTTACGAATTTTTTAAAAGTGACCCGCAACCCGACCCGATAAGTAATCGGGTTCGGGTGTTATCGGGTCGGGTTGAGCCGGGTTATCGGGTGATGGAATACCAATTACAGCAGATGTTAATGAATGCTTATTATCAATATTTTAGAAATAGAATCAATGAGTAGATGTCATAGTCAACATCTAAAGTGTGTAACAAATTTCATAAACCTGAATATGTATCCAAAGTACAACATCAGTAACAAGTTTCAACCATGGTCATTCCACTAAATCATAGCAGACCTAACATGAATATGTATCCAAAGTACAACATCAGTAACAAGTTTCAACCATGGTCAAAAGACTGTAAATAATAGGTGATATCAAAAGACGAGGGAGGGAACTAGGTGTGTCATTAAGTTACAGAATGTAAATAACTGGGAAGTGGGAACCAAACGTTTTATGAGAACTAGGGGAAACCAAACGTTTAAGTTACATAATGTAAAAAGGTAATATATAAAAACTAATACATAAAAACCAAATGTACAGTACCTATAAAACTAATATATAAAAATGGAAAATTGATTATCGGGTCTAATCGGGTTGACCCGATAACCCGATAACATAATTTTTTTAACCCTAACCCGACCCGATAACATTATCGGGTTATCGGGTTCGGGTCAAAACAACCCGACAAGATTTTTGACCCGATAAGGCCTTATCGGGTTCGGGTTCGGGTCGGGTTGACCCGACCCTACTGACACCCCTAGTCTAATCCATCAACAGAGGCTGCCTCTAACCCAATCAACGTGGACAACTCTTTAGTCTCTATGTCATTGAGTCAAGAAGTACCTACTGCATATCACTCATTCTCATCATCAAATCCTCAATCATCGAGTGTACATCATGGAAATGTTTCTGGCACCAATGATGGAGATAACCCCTTTGCTACTCCAGAAGATGCTCCATTTGAGAACATATTTGCTCCTGAACCAACTTCAGAACCATCTTCATCAGGAGATCCAAACTCTGCTACTTCAGTCCCTCAACAACAACCACACGAACACCTTAGAAAATGGACACATGATCATCCATTGGAAAACATCATTGGAAACCCTTCTCGTCCAGTATCCACTCGTAAACAACTTGCAACTGATGCCTTGTGGTGCTTCTTCAATTCCATATTATCAAAGGTCGAACCAAAAGATGTTAAAACCGCAATGTCTGAAGACAGCTGGTTCAATGCAATGCAAGAAGAAATTCATGAGTTTGATCGTCTTGATGTTTGGGAATTGGTACCTGCTCCTGACTGTGCTATGATCATTGCTCTAAAATGGATCTTCAAAGTAAAACTTGATGAGCATGGAGATGTACTGAAGAACAAAGCAAGACTTGTTGCACAAGGATATCGTCAAGAAGAGGGTATTGACTTTGAGGAATCATTTACTCCAGTTGCACGTATTTAGGCAATCAGAATCTTCTTGGCTAATACTGCCAGCAAGAACATGGTAGTTTATCAAATGGATGTAAAGACTGCATTTCTTAATGGAGACTTGAAAGAAATCGTCTATGTCAGTCAGCCTGAAGGTTTTGTGGATCCAGAACATCCCACTCATGTCTATCATTTGAAGAAGGCTCTCTATGGCTTGAAACAAGCCCCAAGGGCATGGTATGACACACTGTCAAAGTTTCTCTTATCCAACGGATTCAGCAAAGGAGCAGTTGATCCTACGTTGTTCACCAGAAAGTCAGGCAAACATTTAATTCATGTTCAAATCTATGTTGATGATATTATTTTTGCTTCGACTGACCCCAATGATGTGACCGTTTTTCGAAGGAGATGGGCTCCAAATTTCAAATGTCAATGATGGGACAAATGTCATTTTTCTTGGGATTACAAATTTCACAAAGTCCCGGAGGCATTTTTATCAATCAATCTAAATATGCTAATGAGATTTTAAAGAAATTTGGATTTGATTCTTGTGACCCGGTTGACACTCCCATGGTGGAGCGTACTAAACTGGATGAGGACCACTCAGGGATCATGGTTGACCAAACTAAATATCGTAGTATGATCGGGTCCCTGATGTACCTTACTGCCAGTAGACCAGACATTCTGTTCGCTGTATGCATGTGTGCTAGATACCAGGCTAAGCCTACCAAAAAGCACCTTGAAGCGGTTAAAATGGTCTTTCGGTATGTCACTAACAGCCTATGCAGATGCTGACCATGCAGGGTGTCAAGATACACGTCGAAGCACGTTTGGAGGTGCTCAGTTTTTGGGTGATAAGCTTGTGAGCTGGTCTTCAAAGAAACAAATGAGTACCTCAATATCCTCTACAGAGGCAGAATACATAGCCATGTCATCTTGTTGTGCTCAAATCCTATGGATGAGATCCCAATTATCTGACTATGGCTTTGAATTCAACAAAATCCCTCTGTACTGTGATAACAAGAGTGCCATTGCTCTTTCATGCAACAACGTTCAACATTCAAGAGCAAAGCATATCGACATTCGACATCACTTCATACGGGAACAAGTTGAAAAAGGTGTGGTTGAGCTATACTTCGTGAGAACTGAATATCAGTTGGCAGACATCTTCACCAAAGCTCTTCCTAGAGAACGTTTTGAGTTTATTCTTCCACGACTTGGACTAAAGAGTCTGCAGCCTGAACACTCAAACGTCTTTAGGAGGAAGATGAGGAGTGATTGAGTTTGTCTCTATCTATCTCTTGTACATATCTTATCCAAAAAGCAAAATACAAAAATATAAAACCCACAAAAAGAAAATAGAAAAATATAAAATTTCAAAAATCCAAAAAAATTAGAAAATCTTGAAAAATTCCAAATTTTTTTGTCATGCTTTTCTATGGTTCGATAACATCTACGGACTTTGATTTGTTATTCAAAGAATGGCACAGGTCTTTAGATGAAGTTCAAATGTACATAAAAAAAAGGGATGGAGAAAAATGATGGTTTATTGTCATTTCAGGCAATAACCCGTTTTCAAAAGAAAGAACAGAGCTATGCTTCATCTGATTTTAAAACATCATGCTCTAATTCTAAAACAAGTTTACATGGAACATTTGTCGCCAAAAAGACAAATGTTTCCCTCCAAATATTTTTCCTTCTAAAGATTCTTCTGAAAAATATTTGCTATCTTATGAAAACAAAATTGATTTGAAAATAACTCGGACTCTATTTTTGAAAATCATCTGGACTTATCATCTGTCAAAATCTCTATCTCTCAATCAACAACTTGTGTCATTGATTGAGGGGGAGAATGATTTCAATTAAATCAAAAAGGTTAAAAAGGTTATTTTTCAAACAATTGGCACGTAAACGAGCAAGGTCTACTTTCGGTTTTCACACAATTGGTTCAAGACCTTGGCTAATGTTATGTTTTCAAAAAGATATTTATGCATGGTTGATCAATGGAGTTTAAAGTCTCAGAATCTGATCCTTATCAGTTAAAATGTTTTTCAAAAGCAAGTCACAATTCTCCTCAAAAGTTTTCAAAATTAAATTTAAATCATTAGAGATCACAAATATCAAAGGATTTGAAAATTGTGATCGGGGGAGAATTTGTGATTTAAATTGGATATAAACTGATAATTCGATAAGTGGTTTAGAAATATATGAACAAGCTCTCCTCCCTACATGTGCCAGACGATTTCAAATTTTCCACGCACATGTTAAGGGGGAGTATTTATCTTAAACCTTAAGGAATTGAATCGTGATTGATTTGTCTCAAAGTGCAGGTTCCCTCTAATATGTGTGAAACTCTTTCGAATCTCGATGCACATATTGAGGGGGAGCAATTCTTTTGAAAACCACATCCTTTCCCAAAAATATCTTTAACTAAGTATGAAAAATACTAATTTTGATCGAGAAAGTGATGTTAATATCTTTTAGAAATTGTTGATCAAAGAATCGAATTTTTCGTTCTTAAATCTGAGATTTTCAAGTCCTCTTGCTTCCATGTGATAAAACCAGTTCAAATATATATGATGCACATGTTGAGGGGGAGCTTTTTCTAAAAATATCAAAAACAATTCAGGTACAAAATGTTTTGATATATCCAAGTACTTTGATTGATTTTCAAAAGTTTTCGATTGGTTCCAATGGAAGAAGAACAATACCAAAGACTGACAATTTCTTTATGTATAGAGTTATAAGGATGGTTAAGTTAGGTATTCGTTCCCACGATCCCGCCAGAGCCGGAGGGATCTACCCAGGGACAATCCACTAGATGGTGTAGAAATCCTTAGGTGTGATGAAAAAAAAGAGATATGAGAAAATGGAAGTGCGGACTGAGACAGAGTTAGTACTGGAATAAACCCAATAAGGTTCTAGTTATGAAGTCTCGGTAAGCACTGAAGGGGTTGAAGAATGAAAAAGAAATGAAATGAGAAAAGGGTGAAAAGAAATAACCCTCTAATAATTCAACCTTCGGGCAGTAACCGGGTTCAATTCATATTCTACTGGTGGTTACAAAGGTAACACTGGTATTGAAGAAAAGACGTCATGGACCCAGTGACGCACTGCATTAAACTTCCCAAGCTACTCAAGTTCCTCTTAAAAGGACTTGTTTCATTCTCACGGAAAACCTACATTATCTATCGACTTTCTCTTAGAGATGGTTGATATTGAAGAAGAGACCCTTCCCTAGTCCCGACATAGGAACCAAATGTGCACTAATTGAGTCTAGAGCCAAGAGATCATCAATAAATCTCATTAGGTCCTTGTCAATGAAGACTCTAAGCGGTTTCACAATGTGGAAAAGAGAGAATATATTTTTTAGAGTCCTACGCATTATCCTTGTGGTATTGCCAGAACATCTGAGTGATATGCAAACATATTCACAATGAAGATGGAAAGCCTTCTAGAGCCAACATCAAAGAAGCTCTTGGTAGGTGCATGTGTGATCTATATCAACCATGTGACAACTGAACATAAACAATGGGGCGATTCACAATTATGAATCAATCCTGGTTCAGGTAATGGATTGACGGATACCTTTGAAAAACCAAATCGTTGTGCTTAAAAATCATTTTCTATGACACATCGACTATGTATCACATTTTCAAATATCAAAAGGTGTTTATGATTGAAAATTGATTTTTCATATAAAACCTTCGTTGTATTGCTTAAAATTCTTTCGATATGCAATACACGCATTGTTGTTCAAAATCATTTTAATCAATCAAGTAAATCTCAATTTGCTTTGATTCACTCACTCCGTGTTGTCTTCTTTGAGACGTTTAGGTTTGAGAACGGCTAGAGCAGCTGCGAAACCCTGTCAAGGAGATTCTTAGGAATACTACCTGATCACAGGCAGTACTTGTACTGATAAACGGGGAACCTTGGGCCGTGTACCTCAATTCAACGAAAGTGATCAAAGACACTTTCATGCAATTTTATTGCTAACTGTTGTATGCAGGAACACCCCGACGAATGCAGCTGTTCACAATTGAGGTGTCAATCCATTGCCGCATGCTCACACAACACATTCACATCTAGAGAAATCATGATAAAAGCATCAACAACTCTGATATTTTCACTCCATGCTTCTGCTACGCTGCTGCAAATATCATGATTCAATAAAAGCTTCCGCAACTCTGATAAGAAGACATCATGATCCAGAATGTGAGCATGTCGGTCCAAATGTCACAACATCACATGATGGCAACAATGCAAAGGAGGAGCCAAAGATATATGGTGGCTGATGATCTCAAAGCTGGCTCAACATTTATCATCACGTGGATCAGATAAAGACCTCCACTTGAAGTTTCAAACATGCGAAACATGAAGAATCTAAGACTACGGACTACTGGGCGAAGAACATAATCAAGAAACCAAGAACAATCAAAATGTAATATCTGTTGGTATTCAATGTAATTTGAGGTGACCTCCCTTAAGGGGAGATTGTTAGGATTTATAAAATCCATGAGTTAAAGAGTCGGTCACCTCAAGTATATGTATTTGTTAGAAAGCTCGTAGTCGTAGTTATGTTATGTTAATAAGTAGTCTAATATGTAACACCGTGGAGGACGGACGGGTCTTTACCCACTGTATGCTTGATCCACAGCCCGTAGGAGGCGTATTTTGTAAGACACTATAAATACCCTCTACCTCCCAAGGTAGAGGGTTGGAGCTTGAATACCATTTTTCTTTGTTTCCACCAAGTTCCCAACTCTCTTTACTTTCTCTCTCTAAACTATTCAAACCATACGCCACCTTTTGATGTTATGACGTGTTTATGAAATCCAATATGTCACAATCTTCAAGTTCGAGCATCCTACGATTGGAAGGTTGTGAGTCAATGGGAGGCAAAGAGATTGCCTTAATAGTTTTGGGCAACTCACAGGGGTCATTCCAACATTCGTTTTCATAGAGGGCAAGGTCCTCTATTGTACCCCATGATTCTTCCACGGTGAGTTTACTAAGTTTGCCACCGGCCGCTTGGTCGATGGATTGCTTAGTTGAGAAGCTGACACGATCGTAAAAGATTTGGACTTGAAGCCAAAGATCGATGTCGCGATGAGGGACTTTGTGGAACAAGTCCTTAAATCGAGTCCACGCCTCGTACAGAGTTTCGCCTTGACGTTGATGGAACATCAAGATGTCATTCCTAAGTTTGGTAGTTCTCCCCGGTGGGAAAATTGGGCGAGGAAACGAGTGGTGAGATCATCCCAACTTGAGATGGATCCGGCGGGAAGTCGGTCAAGCCAATTACTAGCTTGGTCCCGTAGAGAGAATTGGAAGAGACACAAGCGCGTGGTATCCCGAGTAGTAGCATCGAGGTCGATGGAATCGACCATTTTAAGGAAATCCTTAAGATACTGATTAGGATCTTCGGAACGAAGTCCATGGAATGCACATCCGTTTTGCACCAACCGGATGGTGTCGGATCGAAGGGCCGTAGTTTAGGCTTGGTCAGGAAGCTCAATGGTGCTCCTATAGCCGAGGTGGCTTGGTCTTGAGTATTCACCAAGAGTACGGCCTCTTGGTGGGTCATTTGGTGGTGGGTTGATGAGTAGGGGTTGATAACAAAGGTCACGAAGAAGGGGGATAGATTATGAGGAAGCTAAAAATGAGAAAAAAACTCACTTGATAGGAATCAAGTAAGGGAACCTAAACGAGGTGGAAATCTAACTAGCTATTCTATTCCCCAGCAACGGCGCCAAAAACTTGATACGCTGACAACGCTGTTCGGGTCAACGGAAACTTCCTTTTCTTCGAGAAAGTTTTTCAACCACCTAGGCAGTGAACCTAATCGTTGTAGTGTAGTAGTAGGGTAAGCCTCGGGATTGATATCGTTCTATAGGGGAATAAGAATGCTAGTGTGAAATTACTACGCTAAGGTTGGGGTTGAAGAAGATTAATTTTTTTATCTTTTTTATATTTTTTAGAAAATTGAAAGGTACGATCTTGGGGTATTGGATTTGGGGGGTGGTACTTCTACCGATTACTCTACTATTATCTATTCTAATTAACTAAGCTAAGGGGTTGTCTATGTCTATTGATGTGTGCTCGCATGATGATTAAAAATGTCTTTACCTAGATACTATTACTCCCTAGTTATCTTTTATTGGTGGTTGAATTTTCACGTCCTTATTCTTAACGCGTTGTGTTTCCTAAGGTCGTAGGGTGTGCATTCCCTAACTCTGCACCCTAGACATTTGGCAACAAATGTCTAGGGTGCAGATATTCAAAATTTTTATGTTACATATTACATAATATGGTATATATTGTAATGGGTAAAAATATAAGTACTTGACCCATTGACTAGATACATTTGAATGTAGTTGGGTAAAACCCAAAGTCCATGACCCAAACCCATGGAGATAACCCATGGAGCTAACCCATGACACATTGACTAGATGCATTGCATCTTCTAGATACATTGTATCTATTTGGATAACCATGACCCATAGTCTATAACCTATGACCCATGATCCATGACCCATAACCCAAATAGGAGGAGCGTCTGGCGGATCCCCAGAAATACATTGGACGGATCCCTCATGTAAGGGATCCGTGGGATCCTGGGAACAGTAGTTGTTTTTGCCTATAAATAGTGAGTCATTTCTTCATTGTAACTCACCCTTTTACACATACTTTCTCCTATTATTGTAAACTCACTAACCTCATATCCAAAGGATCTTTCTATGTAGTTTTGTGTTTTGTGTGATTCTCTAGGTTCCTCTTAAAGGCGAGATCACCACTTCTTGAAGTCGAGCAAGCTCAAGTCTATGAGTTGCTAAGCTTTGTCATCATCAAGATTACTGAAGTTCTCTTGTTGATAGTTCTTTCTTCCTCCTTAGAAGTGTTGTGTTGAAGGCATAGGTGAAAGATGTCAAACGGATCAAGTCGAAGGCATTAGTGAAAGGTGCCAAAGGTACGTGTCAAAGGCATTAGTGAAAGGTGCCAAAGGTTCGTGTCAAAGGCATTAGTGAAGGGTGCCGAAGGGTAGTGTCAAAGGCATTAGTAAAAGGTGCCAAGGGTGTACATTCGATATGGTGCATCGATGTACAAGATAGATTAGTTTGGATCAAAGGATAGTGAAGATCCTTATGATGTTGTAATAAGGAGGATGTCTCCTTTGGGATAGGTGTTGTGTAGTGTTGAGTAGTAGTTCCTCCTTTGTAATGGAACTCGGTATCTAGCCTTGTACCGGATAAAGTGTAGGCGACGTTGTGATAGGTTTGGTTCTACCTTGTGGAAGAACCCGGTGTCTAGCCTTTTACCGGAAAAAGAGTAGGCGACGTTGTAAAGGCTTCTCTACCACAAGGAGTTTGTGTTGTGTAGTGCTTATGAACTCTCGAGTAGGTGACTCGAGGAGTGGAGTAGGGCAAGGAAGGTGTCCTTGTAGCCGAACCACTATAAACACTCGTGTCGTGGTTTTGTGTTTCTTACTCTTTACCTTTGCATTACTTATTTATATACTTATCTATCAACATCCAACATACACATCAACTAGATTTACATAAGTTGATCTAAATAGTTTAAAACGAAGTTTTAATCAGTAAAACTATTCAACCCGCCCTTCTAGTTTTCCACAATTGGTATCAGAGATTCATTACCAAGTTTTTAGAGTATATTGTACTTTAAAAACTTGACACGATCCGTGTATGATTGAAAACTACAAAGAAGGCTTTTACAAAAACAAACACCATGTCTTAAAAACACTTTTGAAGGATGTTGATTAGACGACAACATCATATTTTTTCTTTCTTATTTTATCTTACAAAAATGCACTAACCTTTCTTGTCATTTTTTTTAGTTAAGCTCATTTTAATCAAGCGATAGGAATTCCTTGGCAACAAGATTACCCGTCCTAAGAAGGTATCTTAAACCACCACCTAGATCTCGAAGGAACCGGAGTTGTCTATTGATATTTTCTTTGTTAAAAGAAAAGGACACTCATAATTGCATTAGAGGTATGACTTTCTTAAAGCTTATCTCTAAATAACATTAGCTTATAATAAGTATGCTTGCATAGGAACCTATATGGTTATATTAAATTTTATTTTCTTAGTTTTAACATATGCTTTAGTAATATACATGGCTTCATTAGGAAACCTTCTCTCATATGTGTTTCTCTTCCGTCTAAAGTCTAGGTATATAAATATGTGTTATCTTAATCTAAAAATCAAACTTTTCTAATAATAAAACAAAACACAAATCTCAAAAATTCCTCCTTCCCCATAAAATCTCTTCCGATCGTTCCAACACCACCAAACCCCATTTTTTTCAAATCTTCCACTTTCAAAAATTACCTCTCATTCAAACTCCATCTTCCTCCTCATCTCACTCTTCCAAACCAAGAAAGAACTTCATCATCATGGTTTACATCGCCTTCTTGATCATCGTCTTGACACTCATCGCTCTCGTGTATCCCATGATCAAGTTTTCTCATGGAGACATGTACTTTGTGTTGTTAATCTACATTTGTATCATATATCCAATCCTTTGTTTTGTTCTTAGCATTGAAATGAAATATTACTAATGTCTTAGTTTATCTCATTTATTTCTCATAATGTGTTTGTCATATTTTTCGTTCATATCTTTCAAAAACCTTGACATACTTTCGAAACATACAATGCATGCTTAAGTAGTAAATATTGATTGAAAACACACTTCTTTTTATAAACCTTAAAGTTGCAAGAACCAATTTTACATCAAGATAATTTTCCTGTCACACTGTAGATCCACGGATCCCTAGTGTTTAACTAGCCGGATCCCTTTTAAAAGGGAACCAGGAGAACCGTGGAACTGGGAAACAGAAGCTCATGCAACATAAAAACCACTTCATTAAAACTTACCATAAAAGGAAAAACCCTACTAGAATGTTAGAACAAAAGTAAATTAATTGTCATTGTTAATAAAAATAAGGGTAATCAATAAAAACATTAAGAGATTATTTTCACCTATCAAGTGTCCTCTCTCTTGATGCATCATCTCATCTTAACTTACTCATGTAAATTATTAATTTCACTTCCATAGGTCTCATCATGACTCATGAGTATGAGTTCGACTTCCAACTCACTTGTGTCTATATTCCTAATATCTCTCTTAAGCCTAACACACCTGGCAATCATGTCCGTGGGTTCAATAATCTCGAATGTCGTTTCTTTCATGAAGGACGTATTGTTGACTCACCTCTACTATACCAAGAAGGTATCAATACCTCATTCCGAACCATAGGACTAGAAGGACTTCTCTGAATTAACGAGAAAATCTGTCCACGGTTTGTTTTGGAATTCTTCCGTCTAGTTGAACTCGTTCGTAACGAGGATCGATCTCTATCACTATGGTTTTGGATCAAAAACCAAAAGTTTGTCTTAACTCTTGGGAAATTTGCTCACATTCTCCGAATTCCAAATCATGGACAATGTGCCTTCAAAGAAGACTGGTCTCTTGATTCTCTCTCCAACTACCATAAAGAAAACAGTCCATATTGTTCACACATACCTTCCCCTCAAGAATTAACTCGCATGTTATGCAATCCTCGATCCAATCACTCAAATCCAAACATAATCTATACACGTGATATCCGAGATGATCTTAAACCTCTCGCAGTCATTCTACGTGAAAATGTTTGGAGTCTTAGGGGAAATCGAGAGATTCTTCCTGCTTGTTGTGCTCACATAATGTACTGTCTCCTAACCCAACAACCATACAATCTCACTACTTCTTCGCAAGACGAATTGTAAATGTCCAAGGCAGACGAATTGTAGACGTACCAAAGAAAGATCAGGCTAAGCAATATAAAGCTTTTCTTGAAAGCATGACAAGCGAGTTTGAAGGCAAACCAAATGACAAATCAATGCAACATGTAGAAATGGTAATAACTTATTTCACTTATTATGAAAAAAGAGATTTGACTTTTATTTGGATTAAAATGAATATAATTTTTTTTCAATTTATACAGGCATTCTTTCCAGTAATCGCTCATGAACACTTTTATGTCGTTGTTTTCAATCTCATCAAAGGAACTTCTGTCATCATTGACAACTCAAACTCAGGGCAGACGTATGATACAAAATACAAGAAAGAGTGCGATCTTTTGGTAAGTAACTCAAACTAGGCATGGAAAGAACATAATTGTATTTAATTTTAGAAACTAAAATATGACAGTAAAATATCATATATGATATAATTGTATTTAATATTACAAACTAAAATATGGTAGTAAAATACTACCTCCGTCCCATAATAATTGTCCTCTTTGACTTTTTAAGTCTTTTTTATTCAACTTTGACCACAAATATTTTTATTTGTGTAATATAATACTTGATAAAAAACATATGAATAGATTGAGAGGAGAGTTATTTTACATACCAAACTTTTCTCACATACCAAGGGACTCATCTTCACCTTCCATTTAAAAAGAAATCAATGGCTGAGATTAAAAGCATTTTATTATTTCACCTATTTTTTATAATTTAAATATCTCTTAAACCGTTAATCGTTAAGTAAAATATTTACACCATCGCGACAAGCATTTAATTATCTTTCTATAGACGGGCACTTTGATATACTTTCGAAAAAGAAAAAAAAAACTCGTTTTTTTCACGTTTTTTCGTTATTTTTTCGTTTTTTTACTTTACTGAAATTTACATTAAAAAATCATATATGATAAAACACTAATTTGAATATCATATGTGATATTAGTGTAATATCATATATGATATGTAATATCACATGTGATATTATATGTAATATCATATGATATTACAATATCATATATGATATTACACTAATATCACATGTAATATTACATATCATATATGATATTACACTAATATCACATATGATATTCAAATTAGTGTTTTATCATATATGATTTTTCAATGAAAATTTCAAGAATCTTAAAAAAACGCAAAACTTAAAAAGCGGAAAAATACGAAAAATTTTTTTTGTTCGAAAGTATATCAAAGTGCCTATCTATAGAAAATAATTAAATGCTTCCGCTAATGATATATTTTTTTTTTGCTTAACGATTAACGGTTTGAAAGATATTAATATTTGAAAAAAATGATGAAAGTGGGTTTTTTAAATTGTTGGGATTAATCTCATCATTGGATCAAAATAAAAATGAAGGGTGGAGATTGATCCCTTGGTATGTAAATAATCTTTTGTCCTCAAATGATCTTTTATCATAGATTGAGGTTAAAATGTATTTTCATTTGATATAATTTTTATCAAGTATTATATAACACAAATAAAAATATTAATGGTCAAAGTTGAACAAGAAAGACTAAAAAAAGTCAAATTGGACAATTATTATGGGACGGAGGGAGTATCATATATGATAAAACACTAGTAAGTAAATTGAATCTTTTGTTTGAAATATCATATATGATAAAACACTAGTAAGTAAATTGAATCCTTTGTTTGTGCAGAAAAAATTGTTTTCATAGTATCTGGAATCATACAACCATCCAAAGGCAAAACAGATAAACAAAAACAAGACAACAGTCATGAAGCTAAAATGGGGAACAAGAGAAAACGTGATTGATCGCAGAGTTTTTGTAATGATGCACATGGAGAACTACAATGGCGAAGCAGCAAAGAACTGGGACTTGAGCTTTCCGACAGAAGAAGAAGGACAGGAACATGTATTTATCAAGTTGAGAGTGAAGTACGCAACAAAGATGTTAACATATGAAATTAACATTCACAGAGAAAAAATCAGTGAAGAAGCACATGCGTTTGCAAAGGAACACACAGACAAAGCGTTGAAACAAAATTACATATTGGAGCAGATCGAGAAGAAGAAAAAAGAACAAGATGAAACACATGTTGCAAGTGAAATTTGAAGGTACAGGTTACTGGTAGACAGTTGATGGTAGGAGTTGACAAGAATAGTTAGGAAGAAAAAAGTCGCTCTTTTTGGGGTAAAGGTGGAGTGACACTGGTGATGCAGTTAGAAACTAACTTCTGTTTAGTTACATTTGGTATGTCGTATGCCATCTAGAATGGTTTAAACATGTTCGTGAACATGTTAGAACAATATCATATGTCGTATGGTTCAATATCAGTATGTTATGTCGTATGGTACAATATCCTAACTAGTATTAAATTTCTATCTGAAAATGGTTATGTAATGAAAATGGCGGCACATCTGCGGATGTGATTTTGGATTATATGTGTTGTTGTATAAGTTTTGTTACACAAACTGCTATATTTGATAAAATGATGTTGCTAACCGACTCCTCGTTTTATAACACATTGGATAAAAAGAGTCAAACTATAAAAAATAAAAAATATGATAGTTGGATATGTACAAAATACAATTTGAAATCATATAACAGTTTGAAATAGATCTGATTAACAAATGTGCTAATGGTAGTATCACATATGATTTATTGAAAATAAAATATAACAGTTAAAATTAAATGTGATTTTGTATGTATATCAAATATGATATATAACAGGAAAAATCAACAAGAGATAAATCAAATGTGATAATTCTCATAAAAGTAACCACACAAGAAAAGATGAATCACTTAACACAAAAAAAAATCAAAATCCATTTCATAAAAAAAATCTGTAACAATCAAATAAGGTTCAAAGTACTTCAATGTAATTCTTAAAAACAAACATACTAAAAAACAAACCTATAAAAGATTTATGATGTAACTTGAGATTGAACCAAATCATCTTCTACTCTATACTTATTTGGACAGGTCCTCTTGTTGTGCCCATCTTTAGCTCCACATATTGAACCTGAATTCCTATTAATTGAACTCTCATCAATAGCTTGCTCTTTTCCTCCTTTTATACGCGTCTTTTCACGTCCTTTGGGCTTACAGCCAGACGGATTCTTAACAGCAACTACAGGAGGCTTTGGCACTCCGACAAGTTCTTCAAGATTATCTAGCTTGTCCTTTGATGGAGGATTCGGGCAATCATCTTCGACATCTATCTTTAGCAACTTCAACTTCTCAATAAATGCAGCTAACCTTGGCTCATCTTTACTCAACATATTCACACATTGATCAACAATAGAAGTAGCCTCGTTTGCATAATTCTCAACAATCTCATTCTTCTCACCATACCTGTTCCTTTTGTTCCTGAAACCAGCAGGTATTAAGTTCTTCGTCCAACGCCACAAGATGTATTGATTTGGAATCATTTCAACATTCGCATTCTTAAAGACACAAAAAATGTGTCTACATAATATTCCAACTCTAACAAATAGCTACAGAACAAACAACTGATCCATCTTCTATGTTTCGCAAAACCTTCATGCAAAAAAACTAATACATAGTCAAAAATCATATATGATATATCATATGTGATACATCATTTGATATATCACATATGATATATCAAAATTATAAAAGTATAAAAATTAACACTAAAAAATGCTTAAAGGACCATCAAAAAAACTGGTTAAGAAACTAACAAACCTTATACAGTCTATCTTGTCTGTGAAACAAGTTAATCGGCTCTTCTTCTTCTTCATTTTTATCATTATCATTAGCTTTTCTCTTTAATAACAGACACCTCAGATCCTTCAACCAAACTTTTGGTATCTATTTGGAAAAACCATGTTCCTGCAAATATTTCGGCTTGAACCAATTCGAAAAGGGGACGAGTATACACCTTTGACGCATGACGTTCAATCTTTAGATAGGTGATAAGGATTTAAAACGTACACTTTTAAGGGGTCATTTAAGTGCTTAATCGCCCACTTTTATATCTGTTACTGCTTAATTTTGTTCCTTTTCACTTTTTAGGTCTCTTGGAAGCAAAATGCTGGAATGATGCATTTTTGGACGAAAAGGAGTGAATATATGAAGAAAATGGCTAAGTCAAGATCAAGACACTTAAGCTGATGGAATTACACCTGACGGCGTCCCAAATAGAGGGTGACGCCGTCCCTCTTTATGTAATTGGATTTGTGACGGCTCAGTAGCGAATTTGCTATTTTACACCTGACGGCGTCAGGGTTTGAAGAGTAAGGGCGTCGCGAAGACTTTTCTTCTCAGACGGCCTAGATCCAGATTCAGACGACGTCAGAGTTAAAGACTGACAGCGTCACAACCACGACGTGACGCCGTCCCTACTATGACTTGGCCAAGATGAAACCCTAATGACGGTGATCTGACGGCGTCCCAACTATAAGGTGATGCCGTCGCAAGTGTAATCTTATATATAGAAATCGAATTTTCAGAATTTGAGGAGGTAGAATTGTGGAGTAAAAACCTAAAATGATTTTGGTCTGGTTTGGACAGTATCTTAGGGTTCTCATACCCTATTTTACGCCAAGATAAGTAATTTACTTCATTGATTTCATTATGTCTTCGATTGTATGTGTGTATGCTTGCATGTTTAACATGTCTGGCTAAATTACTTGTGTGTTTGCTTAGATCTATGAAACCTAGTTATTAATTATTGATTGGTTGTCTATTATCTTAATTGTAATTGGCTTAGGATTGCACTAGGCTATCGTTGTGTTTTTAATGCTTGAGTAATCTTTGTGAACCTTAGTTTATGAGTCACTTGGCGGATTTTTAGGCTAAACATCCAAAGATAACCTTAGATTTAGTTTATGAAACCTAGAGTTTTCGTAGGCAATAACCTTAAGGTATTCTCAAAGAGTTAGGGATAAAAGCATACCCTACGACCTTAGAAAACACAACGAGTTAAGAATAAGGACGTGACAATTCAACCACCAATAAAAGATAACTAGGGAGTAATTGTATCTAGGTAAACATATTTTTAATCATCATACGAGCACACATCAATAGACATAGACTACCCGTTTGTTTAGATAATTAGATAGTAGAAGCAATCGGTAGAAGTACCAAACCCACAAATCCAAACCCCGAGATTTTACCCTTAGCTTTATAAAAAATATAAAAAGATAAAAAAAATAATCTTCCTCAACCTCAAACCTTAGCGTAGTACATCTTTCACTAGCATTCCTATTCCCCTAGAGAACGATATCAATACCCGAGGCTTACCCAATACTACACTACAATGATTAGGTTCACTGCCTATGGTGTTGGAAAACTTGCTCGACGAAAAGGAAGTTTCCCTTGACCCTGAACGCGTTGTACGCGCATCAACATGTAGGTATTAGCCAAGTTTATGATTATTTGATATTTTAATTTGTTCTAATTTGATAGTTTACTTAGTCCTGAGTATTGATTACTTTTGTTACTTCATTAATATTTGTTAACATGTTAATGTAAGCCTTATGTGGATAAATAATAAAATAATAATCATTAAGGTGTGCTTTATGCGGATTTCGAGTAACCGTGACAGGATTATATTTGTTGAAAACTTAATACGCAAATCTAGGATCTAGGGAAGACCTAGATTTAGGTTCGATAAACGCCAGGTGGTGAGTATCGTCGTTACAGGTCTTAGACTAATCAAACATATTATATGACTAAACCTGGTTAATACATTTTTTTTACTATCTGTTTGACCTCTTCTTTTTATCTATTCTGCTTGTATGTATTATTTGCCTCATTACATTTACTGTTTTATGAAATCAAAACCTTATGCCAGTCTCTCAGGCTGAAAAACCCTTTTGCTACGTTAGAATTAGGTTTAGATAGACTAACTTACATAATTAAAATACTGATAGATTTAAGTGTTAATATTCCACTCTTAGTGATCGACACCGTACTTAACAACTAGCTCACCATCGACCGGATAACTGCCCGTAAGTGTTTGTTATAGGTAACATCGGCAAAATATAAATTTAATAGTTGAATACATAAATAACCTACATGACAAAAACACATCATATGTTTTTAGTAATATTAATCTAAATAAACAGAAAATAAAATAAAATAAAATAAATGGATAGATTGATTATGGTTAGTGAAGATCAAGAGACAAAAGTATGCTTGTCTTGCTAATCCCCGTATTCATCAATGATCAAGTTCTAGTGCAATTTTTACCTAGTGTGCTTTGGTGAAATCAAATATGTAAGGAGTCATTGGTTATCAATTTTACCCTATCTTCTTCCTAAAATCCGGGCACGCTTACTAGGTCCTGCTAGCAAAACTAATATTCCAAACATTAAGTTTGTTCAACTAAGCTAGGTAACATATGTTTTTGTGTAGTTTCCAAGCCACTTAGTTTTCTTTGACAAAGTAGAGAGCCTGGTCTGGTCTAATAACTAAAGTGTCACTACTAAATCTTAAACCTTATAGTTCCACCACTTTAAACATTATGAGCGCCTACTAGGTCCTGCCTCACAACTAAAATCACTTGCTAAGGTGATAATAATGAATCCCACTATGTGCCAACCACCCGGTTTATACACCATCCAACGTGAGACCGCAAGTTATCATAGCAGAACACAAAGATGTAAGTCTATAACAGTACATAAAACATCCAAATCACACATAGAATAAACTAAAGAACTTCAATCATTAAATAAATAAGGTTCATAACAAGACAAGCATAAAAGGCTTTAGCCTTCCATGAATAAAAATAAACAAAAATTATTCATAGTAGACACAATAATCGAAATTATAACGAAAAAATAGATAATCTAAAGTTTATTATGTGTTAAACCTTCACTCTTGGTGTGTTGGGATTTAGAAAATCCATGTTGAAGTGTCGGTCACCCCAACAATACTCTAGCATATATTAGCTTGTAGACACAGCGTTATTTATTAGTTATTAGTTAGTTAGAGTAACACCGTGGAGGACGGACGGGTCTTTACCCACTGTATACCTGATCCACAGCCCGTACGGGGCATATTATGTAAGACTATAAATAACCTCTACCTCCCAAGGTAGAGGGTTGGAGCTTTCAATCTAACCTTTCTTATTTTTCTCTCATCACTTTCTCTCTCAAGAAAACATCCCACCTTCTTTCTCTCTCTAAACTCTTGAAATAATCGAACCATATATTTGTGTGTTTATGTGCTACAATAACCAATATCTTACAATTGGTATCAGAGCCACGTTAGATCATAAAGATTGGTTATTGTTGCCTTTTGTATGGTTCGAATTCTAGCCTAAAAGTACACCAAGTTTGAATTTTTGATGGTTAAATGTATTAAAGGTCTGTACTTTTGTGTTTAGGATCATCATATTAGTTTAGTTTTGGGCTTGGAAGGCTTGATTCATCTTGGTTGTGGTGTTTTTTATTGGAAAAGTTTGGTTTTTGGACTTGTTCTTGGGTGCGACTTATGCCTCGGACTCCATTTCTTGACTGCATTTTGATCATTTTTGGGTGCGAGTTGATCAGTTTTTGAATGCGTTTTGATTCGTATTTGCTGCGATTTGTGATTGTCATCGCTACGATTTGAGGTTTTCTGGTTGCGAGTTGGTTGATTAGACTGCGTTTTATGTTAGAAAGGGCAAAAGGACAAGTAGTGGTTGTACTATTGATAGTGACTTGTGCTCTGCGTTTTGATCTTATGCGTTTTGACAGGTTGCGATTTGGTTAAGGAATGCGATTTGTTCTCTGCATTTTGACAGGTGTCGCGTTTTGTCTCTGCGGTTTGTCATTTTCTGCGTATTGTCGTTGCGGTTTTGTCATTCATTTCCTTTTGTCACTGCGTTTTATCTACAGGTTGTCACTGCATTTTGTCACTGCGTTTTGACACTGCGGTTTTTCACTGCATTTTGTTACTGCGTTTTGCCAATTCCTACGATTTTGTCACTGAGTTCGATCCGCGGAACATGGGGTATATATAAAGAATTAGGGAATATCACAAACTTAACCATCACACCAAAAATACATATCCTGATCAAGAATCACATACAATCACTAATCATTGTACCGATTCAATAATCTTCCTTTACTACATTCTACTTCTCACAGTATCACGATTTTGTCTTAATTTTGTAAAATCCCGCGAAAGATTCTATTTCTCGGTTTAAATGACAGACTTGTAAAATCCCGTGTTCACTTACATCATGTCAAACTCTTCAGATTCAGTTATATCTAAAATACTCAAGTTGTATGACATGATCGATGGTCTCATGACAAGAATCACTTATAAAGGAATCTTTGTGTTCAAATTCACATGAGACAGAGGTGCACCAGATTCAGCAATTGCAAACTATTGCCAAGAATAGTTGCATTAAACCTTTTCGACAACGTCATTCATACCTCACGTTACTTCTAACTAAAGACATATTCACAATGGGAATCGAACGAGCATTCAATGCACTTTTCTGTCAAGATGTATCAACTTTTACGAGCACATTGTTCTTGAACTTAGGACAACTTGAACAGCAACTTGACAGAGAAAAGGTTCAAGAAGCCAGTTCTAAAGCTGTACTTCAGGTGATCAACAAACAATTTCGGTCATTCTTCAATGGTGAATACACTTCGGATTATGATATATATATGACTGAAAAGTGCTTCAAAAATCACACTAGGATGGAAGAAAATGTGTTCAGAGAAACATTAATCCAACTCTTGGATAATGTTAAGAAGTATATTCAGGAAAGAGCACAAAATGATGACAAGGTGAATGAATGTCGGGTGAATGAATATCCGGTACAATCATATGATAGTTGTGTTGAGTTGGGTAAAGCATCGAATAATGGATAAGTTGGCACTGAATATATAGGTACAGAGACAAATAAGCTACATACAAGAAGCAGTTTGGTGACTCTTGTTGCACAACATGCAGAAGCAGATATCAGACAAGCTACTGAACAGGTGTCATGTGTTGAGGTACCCTTAACTGTACAACAAAATGTATCTGCTAATGTACTTAAACAAACTGATCAAGATGCTGAACATGACTTTGATAAATATTCTGTGACTGAGGCTGAGTCTAAGATTAAGTGTTTCAAAACAAATGATGTGATTGAAAAGATAATTTATGATGAACTTTCAAACATATTTTTACAACTAGAAAAACAATGGATTTCTCTAACAATTGCGATACAAAGTAAAGAAGAAAGTTTTCAAATTAAAAAACCATGTAAAAACCTGGAATTTCCTGAAATCCGTGAATTTTTAGAAATTAACACTTTGAAAGATCAGCTTCTAGACAAAGACTCGACTATCAACAATCTTAAGAAACATTTTTCTGTCCTGAATGAGAAAAGTAATATAGTCAAGGCTAAACATGACATCGATGTAATTAAATCAAGAAACATCGAATTGGAACTTTGTGTGGCTAGATTACTTAAGGAAAATGAGACTTTGAAAAGACATCAGATAGATCTAAGTGATTCAATCAAAGAAACTAGAACTAAGTCTTTGGATCAAACAAAATCTTTGATGGCCAAAAATGATGAACTCAAAGCTCAACTTCAGGAAAAGGGTTTCACAATTGTTGCATTAAAGAATGAGCTCAGAAAAACAACAGGAAATAGTGTGAACACTAAGTTTTCAAAACCATCAATCTTGGGGAAACCAGTGGTACAACCACTTAGAAACCAATCAGTTGTTAGACAACCTACTGCATTTAAGTCTGAACGACCAAAATCTTCAAAAACTTGGTTTGCCTCCCAAGTTGATGTGAAACTATTTTTGACAAAACCAGTCTCTTCACCTCATTTGCCTAAGGAAATTGCTCCTGGTTATGCTAAACCTCAACATGTAGCTACACCTACACCTAGCACTTCTAGGATTAGTTCGAAAACAGTGTCTAAACCAAGCATTAAGATCCAGAATTCATATGACATGAATGACTCGTACAAGAACTATAATCTAGAAATGGCTAGCAAAAGAGCACTACTTCAAAAGGATGGAATCTTTGGTTCACGACCTCGTATGATGCCTTCTAGTGTACTGCAGAACACAGCTAGTAGCAGCAAATCAAAACCTAGGAGTACTCAACAAACAAATAGGAATGGTCTAGTTTCCAAGAGTAGTTGCGTTTCAGTTAAAGCAATTCCCGTAGCAGATCACTCTAAGAACTCTAGATCTTTTTCTGAATCCAAACAACCTGTTTGCTTGAATTGTCTGAAATGTGTCTTTAATGCAAATCATGATAAGTGTTTAACAAAATCCCTGATGAAAGTAAATGCTCGTGCTAAGGTTCAATCCATTAAGACTAGAAACAACAGCAATCCCATAGAACCAAAGAACCATACTAAGAAACCTGGTAGGCAGACTACTATATGACAAAGGTTTTCTCTCAAAAAATCTTCCACAGTGCATGAGAAACCAAACACTCCTAGATCTTGCCTTAGGTGGATACCGACGGGGAAAAGTTTTAAGATTGCTGCTCTTAGATGGATACCTACTGGGAAATTGTTCACTGTTTGCAAAACCATGGTTGACCGTGAAACCCCCAAGGATTTGGATACTAATGTCACTAACCCATATATATACGATCAAGTTTGTAATGTTAGTGCAGGTAGTCCTTACTCAGTTGCAGGTACATCAGTTAGTCACTACATGGGATGGATCAAAATCTGGATGGATAAATGACAAATATCTCCTAATTCAGGAGGTCAGATGAGTCAAAGTTGATGTACATGCATAATGACATTTGAATACTTCAGTTCAAGCCTCGTTCCTTAAAGAAAAGAATAGTGTACGCTTCAGTGAGCTTTATCTTCAAAAGAAGAGAAATCTTCTTGTTTATGACCATTCTCATAAAAAAGCTTCATGCTTTTTCCATACTCGCTCAGTCATCAAGTGGATCTATTTACCATTGATTGTATTCTTATTTCACTTGCTCAATCCAAATTGGCAATGGCGACATCATATTCAATTTTTACGGGGGAGAAGTGTGAATAAACTACATCATGATGATTTCACTTGTTCAATCAAGAACGGTAACTTCGTATTCAATTCTTGAGGGGGAGAAGTGTGAAAATACTGCATGTTGATTGATGTTTAAGAATGAATGGTTATACGGCTCTAAACTCATGTAAGAACCGAGCTTCTTCTTATCGGGTTATCTTAGCATGAAGTTTCTACAAAGAGTCATTGATTGAAATCTTCTCACGGCCTGATATGATTAATGATTAAGTGCTTCCAGTTAATGCTTCACGTACACATCATCATGATGATTCCGATCAATCAGAATCATCAGGGGAAAGAGAATGTGTACACCAAGGAATCAAAACAAGTTTACTTGATCGGGTTTAATGACTTATGAAGCGATTTATGTCAAAGATTGGTTGATTCTGTATCTCTTCGTGTCGTATTCTCCGTTCTTCTACCTTATCCACTGATAGAAACTAAGAACGTGATGAAGATAGTTTCTTGATCGTTTATGAGCCTTAGGGTTTAACAATAAAAATGACAATACGCAGCGGATAAATCAAAACATAATTGTTATTGACACAAGGTTTCATTCACTAACACTAACTAATCTTAGACGTTTATAGGAACACGTCTACTAACTAAACTAATAACCTAGGCGTTTACAAGACAATACGCCTAGGACACACACACCCCTTTTAGGTCGACTACATTATGGAAGACTTGTATTTAAAACCTACATCCATGTCCTCTTTATATACTAGAGGATTGGGGTTTACAAATCTCTACGAAGGACTAATAATTAAATCTTCTTTTGCAAGCAAGTCCTTCCATCTTTTTGTGGGTTTCCTTCTTGTCATATTAAGTCCCTCTTGTTTCATTCTTTTTGTCTTATCAACTCAAACGTATGATTCCCAACATCCACCTTCACCTATCTCGAGCAACAAATTCAAGATTGTCAGTGTTCAACTTGTTAGTTTGGTGTTACCATTTCATGAGTACATTACAAGCTGATTTGCTATATGTAAGTTAATTGGAATGCATTTGGTGAGATGAAGATGTTAACATTTTGTTCCCTAGATGGACAATCTTGAAAAAGGTTGAGTCTACAGCCTGTTCTACATTTTCCGCTGCGTGTTAGAAGACTAAAGACGACATGCATTTAATTATCTAAAGACTTCTTCATATTCCGAGCATTCGTTATAAAGATTGTCAGTTTATGGGAGAGCACTAATTGGGGGAGAGTGAAAAGCCAAATTTAATCCCTAATTAGATTTGATCACATTGTTCTTCAGCAAGTTGATTCTCATAGGATACATTTGAGCTAATCGTTGTTCTTCTCACAAGATTCCAAGTATATGGGTTTAGAATGTGTTGCTGATTCTGAAGTATCAAAACCAGCAAGGGGGAAGGAGACATACATTGATAACATCAAATAGTCCTGAATATTAAGTGTCAATTTCCCCCGATTATTCTTGTAATTTATATGTATTTACGCTTGTTTTCCATTGTTTTCCACTTTCAGGTCAATTACGAGCATTGGAGCTAAAGAGACGCGGAACTGGAGAAATATCAAAAGATTTATCATAGTATGCTGACTTTGAAGAAGTTACGGCGTAACTCTTCTCTCACATTACGTCGTAACTAAAGCGTGACTCAGAAAACAACTCATCAGAAGGTTACGGCGTAACTCTCCCCAAAATCTACGACGTAACTATATTAGGTCAAATGAGGTTCCACGCCGCTGATAACTACGCCGTAACTATTTCATCAACTATGGCGTAACCAAGTATATTGAAGACTACGGCGTAACCACTAATAAAGTTACGCCATAACCAGTAGATCTAGTGCAAAATACGAAGGAATTGATGGTTACGGCATAACTCTTATATTAGTTACGCGAACCCAAATCCGCCTATAAATATCCCACGAATTCCAGCATTTCTAATCATCCCATTCCACACACAACAACCAGAGAACGTGGGAAGAAGCCAAAGGTAGGTCTAGAGGAGCATACGGAGCTGTATCTAAGGGAGAAATCACTCCCCTACGATAAGCATTAGCATTTTATCTTTTCTTTACTTTCGATTCATGTATTTCATAACTTTGAATATTGAACTGATTTGTATGGTTAATATGAGCGGCTAAGTGCCTCTTGGTGCTGGCCTAGTTATGATTCCTTAATTGTTTTGTTTGCGTTTACATTACTTCCGCATAATTATTTCTAAGTGTATGCATGCATAGTTTATTGGTAGCTACCCTTGTTTCGGTAGTTTTGAATGGCGGTAGAGGCCAATTTCCTAGGAGATATGACCAACTGACCCTAGGTGAGCGGATGAGACGGAAGAGTAAGATATGACCAACTGACGACCCTTTCTACTTGTGTAATTTGACCAACTGATCACCTACCGTTTGGATGAACTTAAGAATTAGGGGGTGAGTGTTTAAGTTGCTAACGCCCGGGCACTCAGTATTATAAATCTAGCATGTAGCGGTACTTAATGACTTGGCTTAGGGGACCAGGAACAACAGGACTTATGAGGGGACACCTGACTTCTGTGGTGGCATCTTTGCTGATAGGTTAGGGCGAATTGACCAAATGCTGTCCTTTCGACTTTGACCCCACCTAAAGTAATTGGAAGTAAGTAGACTTAGACATAACTAGCTAGGAGGAATAACTAGGTTAGCACCACTATCCTCTATTGATTTATTCTTTGCCTTTATTTGCTGTTTTCTACTTTAGTAGTTAATTAATTCCTTATCGAAATCATTATTAAAATATGTGACAATTAGACTTAGTAATAATCCAACACCCATAGCTCTTGGGACGACCTCGGCTTTATCGAATACTACACTACACACGACCGGGTACACTGCCCGTTAGTGCATTAGGGTAGACCATAGGTATAACAAGACTTTATAAATATTAAAACACAGTCAAAAACCTGCATCAAGTTTTTGGCGCCACTGCCGGGGAGTTATATTAGGATTAACATTAAGTCTTTCATTTTGTTTTAAACTTTTCTATATATTCTCACGATCATTATTCGAGTTTTCAGGTACCATGGAAGTTGTTAACATCGATGACCTCACTCTTGAGGAATATTTGGCATTGACAAGAGCAGAACAAGGGCCGGGTCTCTTAAGACTGGCAATTGGAGCGGACATCCGTTTCTAAATCAAAGACGAATTTATGAGGGAGCTTCGTGCTAACCCTTTTTCAAGAAACAGGGACGAAGATGCATATGAGCACGTTGAAAATGTCTTATACATCACAAGCATTTTCGACATCCCAGGCGTGTCTCATGATGCTGTTATGCTAAGGGTATTCCCCATGACTCTTACTGAAGCCGCCAGAAGATGGATCGAAAGATTGCCCGCCGGAGAAATTAATACTTGGGCTCTACTTAAGAAGCACTTTATTCAGAGATATTGTCCGCCATCGAAGATTTCTAACCAGCTTTTGGAGATCCATAATTTTAAAAAAGAAAACGATGAAACATTGTATCAAGCTTGGGATAGATACAACGATCTCCTTTACAAATGTCCTACACATGATCTGAACAACCAGCAAAAGGTCAACATCTTCTACAAAGGAATTGTTAGGAATTGGAAATTCTATTGTAAAGCATCGGTCACCCCAATTATTATCTAGCTTAAGTTAGCTCATAGACATATCATTTATTACGTTATTTGTTAATTAGTTATTTACGTAGATTAGTCTTGTGCAACACCGTGGAGGAAGGACAGGTCTTTACCCACTGTATGCCTGATCCACAGCCCGAAGGAGGGCGTGCTTCTTTGTATAAATAGCCCTCTCCCTCAAGGGAGAGGGTTGGATGTTCATTTGGAATCTAACCTTCTATGTGTTTCTCTCACTAGAATATCCCACTTTCTCTCTCTCTAAAATCATATAATCGCCCATATTTGTGATTGTTTGTGTGTTTGTGAAATCCAATATGTTACGATTGGTATCAAGAGCCATGGTTTGATCATCTCTCTTACATATCCTTGGATTTTAGTGGTTTTATATGGTTTTTGGGTTTGAAAAAGTTTAGTGGTTTTTGCATCATTTGGATCATTTCTTGTGTTAATGTTTGAATTTTGAGTGTACTTTTGTGTTTAGAATCATTGTAAGTGCTTGGGTTTTGATTTGGAAAGCTTGAATCACTGTGGTTGGGCTTGTTTTGGATTGAAAAGTGTGGTTTTGAAGTTTTTCAACTTAGCGACTTGTGTCTCGGAGTGTTTTTCTTCGTAGCGACTTGCTTTAGTAATTTCCAACGAGTTGTTCTTAGCGACTTAATACTTAGCGAGTTGTTCTTTAACGACTTGTCTGCTTAGCGACTTGGTGCCTTAGCAACTTGGTGTCTTAGCGACTTGTTTCTAAGGTTTATAGCAACTTGAGTACCTAGCGACTTGGGTAATTAGCAACTTGTCTTCAAGGTATTTAGCAATTTGGTGAATTGATGCAAGTTACCTGTGCCTAATATCCATCAACACAATGACATACATCACTGACCCTTTAATCTCCAAAGTACTTGAACTCTATGATACCTCACAGAACAATGAAACTGCTCGCTATTCGAATGTTTAACCATGATTGATTCAACAAATCATGATCAAAACCCTTCACATTCTGAGTCAAATATCAATGAATCACACTTATTTATGACAAATGATGCAAGGCAAATGGAATGCAACATTGAGTCATTTCAACTACTTCATCGATCTCACACAACTGTATCCACAACTAGGGATCGAACATGCAAGGTTTCTTCCGTCCGGGACTTATCCTCATTGACAAGAACTGTGTTCTGAACTTAGAACAAGCTGAAGCTTCAAATTACCAAAAAGAAGGTATTAATGGATGACTCTAATGCTGCACTTCAAGTAATCTACAACCAATTTCAGCCATTTATCAATGGGGAATATTCCGAGACTTTGATCAACACGTGTGAATTTCATTCAAGAAACATACTCGAATGGAAATTCATGAGTTCATCAACACATTTATCCAACTTATGGATAATGTGGAAATGTACATTAAGGAAGCTGCTCAAGAGAATGATAAGTTGAATGTGTTGAATGTGTGTCAGAATAAATTAAGTGAAAGTTGTGATAAATCGGGTAATGAATCAGTTGAAAGAACGGATGATGCCGATAGCAAAACATCGATACAACAAAGGATGATGAAACCGATCTCTTGAATACAAAGGCTCGAGTCGAAAAGCTTGAAACACCTGCATTTCAAAGACCTCCTGTTATGCATGAGGTGAATACAGATGCCATACCAGCAAATGAACCGGTTTCATGTGATGAGGTACCCTTAACTGATCAACTTAATGCAGTTACTAATGTACCTGATAAATTTGATTCTAACTCTGATTATGATATTGATAATTGTTTCTTAGTTAAGCCTGAATCTAAAATCTTTAAAACAAATGACATGGTTGAAAAAGGGGTTTATGATGAACTTTCAAACAAATACTCAATTCTTGAAAAACATTGTATTTCCTTGGAAATTGCCATACAACAAAGAGAAGAAAGTTTTCTTGCTTCAAAAAATTGCATAAATCCGGAATTCCCAGAATTTCGAGAACTTTTTTAAATTAACCACTTAAAACCCGATTCAGACAAAGACTCAACCATATGCAATCTGAAATTAGAACTCTCAGATCTGCATAAGAAATGTAATTTAGGGATGAACAATCCTAACCATGAGGTAAGTGATACGCTTAAATCTAGGAATGATGAATTGGCTCTGTGTGTGTCCAACCTATTAAGGGAAAATGAATCCTTAAGAAAGAACTTATTAGAGAACAATTCCAAGTTGATAGATAAAACTAACTCCTTCTTGGCTAACATTGATGCCCTCAAAGCCCAAATTCAGGATAAGAGCTTCACTATTGTTGCCTTAAAAAATGAGCTTAGAAAATCTATTGGAAACAGGGTGAACACTAAGTTTGCAAAACCATCAACCTTGGGAAAGACAATTGCACAGAACAACTCAAAACGTACTGTAGTTAGGCAACCCAATGCTTTTAGAACTGAAAGATTTAAACCATCGAAATCTAAGCTTGCCTCCCAAGTTGATGCGAATACTGTTTTGTCAAAACCAGTCACTTCACTAGTTCATTCCGATATGATGAATAACAATCCCCAGCTTAATGTTCGAAGCCCTAAGATCATGAATATTAGGAGTTCATCTAGTTCTTATAAGAAGCATCAAATGACTGATCAATCCCCTAAGAAACAAACTAATTACAAAAGGACCAATATTCAAAACAGGGAAGTGGCTACATCCAAATCTACTAGCAGTTGTTTTAAATGGATTCCTACTGGTAGATTATTTAAGTTTTCAGTATCCAAACGGACTTACATACCTAGATCTTGCCTTAAGTGGATGCCCACAGGAAAACTCTTCAAGAATATTGAACCTAAATAGATTTCTATTAATGACACTCCTAGATCAAACTGTGCAACATCCAATAGTGAGGTTACTCACGTCACTAACTCATCTATTTGCAATACTACATGTGCTTCTAGTGCAAAGTGTCCTCGTCTTTTAGTGTACAATGCTCAATTTAATCATGAACATCATGACTTGGTTTCCATCAGAAATGAAGATTGCTCACTCAGAAATTGTAGCTTGTCAGAATTGATGTACCTCGTACTTTGACTCTGCTCGACTTGAATCAAGACTCGTTCTCATGAATCGATGTACAAATTAGTTTTCACTTAAATATATATATATATATATATATATATATATATATATATATATATATATATAATTTTATTAAATTTTTAATTAAATCAAAACTTTTTTTTATTAATTAAATTTTTACCCACAATCTGATAATAGATGTATCTCGTGTAATCGATAACATCTACGGTCCTAGAAATGTCATTCAATAATGACACGGGATCATAGATGAAGTTCAAACAGAAGATATACTCTAGTTTTATAACGGGGGGTTAGAATTTAATCAATGTTCATTGGTGACATTGATTGAGGGGGAGAATATTTCAAGTTTTCTCGTTATCTCTGTTTCTCTATGCACCATTGTTTGATATGTATTGTGTGCTGATGCATGTTTAAGTCTTGTTTCGTTATGTCCTCTGTGTTAGATAGCTTATCTATGTTATGTCTCTTTTGGTTCTTGTCATATTATTCAACATGTTTTTATCAACTGTATTTGCATGCAATCTGATAAGTTCAAGGACTGAAAGTGTCAATAGTACATAATTTGATAGATAGCGACTTGCTTTAATCAAGGATAGCGACTTGTCCTTTCTAAGGAGTAGCGACTTGTCCTTTATATTTACTAGCGAGTTGTTTTTTTCTGCACAAGTACAGGGACTGAATGTGTGAACTTGTGAAACTTGGAATCTATACCTATCCCCCTTAGCGATTTACTCAACCTACAACTTTTCAAAATCCCAAAAGTGTTTATTATCTTTCTCTCGACCTTTGCGCTAGCTTATTTGATTGTGTAG
Organism: Chrysanthemum makinoi; assembly: GCA_910596185.1. Classification (NCBI taxonomy): domain Eukaryota; kingdom Viridiplantae; phylum Streptophyta; class Magnoliopsida; order Asterales; family Asteraceae; genus Chrysanthemum; species Chrysanthemum makinoi. Next base: position 308,693,744 of record OU343223.1, on the reverse strand, counting down.
GTTTATTTCATCATTTTTGGTTCAAATCATGTAGATTATATACCTCCCCTAACTCTATTCTCTTAAGCAGATTCCACCGCGGCGTGTTTTGCCTCGAAAATCTATTGATTTCCTCGTTTAGGTTTGTTAATGTATTCGTTTAACAGGGTTACTTGAGATAATTAGGTGTAGTTTGGGTTCACTTGGATATTTGTGATGGTGCAATTATTTGTTTATATGGGCCTTTACGCGTATAATTGTATTATTTGGTTGAGTGTGTTGTGTTACGATGTTATGATTATGCTTGTGCTTGTAGTTGTTTGTATTGGCTCATTGTAGCAATTTGTTTATGTCATTGTAATGGTTATATATGTGGATTGGACTGTTGTGATTTGTGTATGTTTTGTTATGTTCTTGGTAGCGACTTACCTGATAAGCTTGATGTTCTTGGTAGCGAGTTGGTTCAAAGATTTCTCATGGCGAGTTGTGATAGCTTAATACATTCTTGCTAATGACTTGCTTTGTAACTGAATTGTAGCGACTTGGCCTTGTAACTTTTGATAGCGACTTGTCTTTACAAGTTAGCGACTTACTTAAATGTTTTCATAGAGGCGACTTGGTATGTATTTTTCTTATAGCGACTTGTTTTGACAAGTTATCGACTTGCTAAATTGTTTTTTTACAATGGCGACTTGTCAATATTTTTCGTGTAGCGACTTGTTTTGTCAAAAGGCGACTGCAACTTTAATTTGTAATTATTTCATGCTAGCGACTTGGTTGAAGTTTACTTGTAGCGATTTGTATTGACTAAATTTCTCTTAGCGACTTGCTATAACATTTTTGATCTAAGCAATTTGTATCTGGTTTCTCTTGCAGCAACTTGATTTGGCAACTTGTTTTTAGAAATTTGTTATAACACTTCCAAAATAGCTACTTGTCTCATGAAATCCTATTATAGCAACTTTGTTCTTCACAATTTTGACTCAAAACAACTTGTTTCTTGAAAAACTTTGTCAAAATGACTTGTTACTTTGAAAATTACTAATGCTACTTCCTAAGCATGTCAATCTGCTTATTGGTAATCTGTCATGTTTCCTACTCGTTATGCTTGTGTCATGAGGGTGCATTAAAAATTGTTCAACTAACCTTGTCTAATCTAACATGCTCTCGTACACTGTGGTTGTCTGTGTGTTTCTACAGAATTTCCAATGGCTAACACGACTTCATCCGAGAACCTTGATACCTCTACTCCATCCATAGTTCTTACAGACAATGAAATTCTTCCAGAAGATAAATGGGTAGAGATAGGAAAAAGCAACTGCTATGTGGACATGAAAAAATTGCAACAAAATCCAATCTTCAAAGTTGTTATTGACATTCTTAAAAACACTAACTTCTTTAGTGCCATGACCAAGCAATGCACTATCCCTTCCATTTACCTACAACAATTTTGGAACACCATCACATGGGACAAGATCACTGCCACCTATTCCTGCAAGCTTGATGATAATGAATTTGAAATCACATCTGACATTCTCAGTAAGGCCCTAGGAATCACACCATGTGACCCAACCAGAAAATCTGTCCCTCCACCTAGTGCGGAAGAGCTAATAGTCTTTCTAATTGGTTTGGGTTATCAAGTTGGCATAACAAGGGCTTCAGATATCATCATTGGACACATGTATCAACCTTGGAGAGCCATGACAACTATTCTCAACTTATGCTTATCGGGCAAAACCTCGTGGTTCGATAAAGTAAGGATACCTATTCGCAAATCCTATGGGGTCTCACAATGGGGTAAACATTAATGTCTCGAAACGTATTTGGGAAGAATTCTCGCTGTCTATGCACACTTTCATCACCAGCGAACCAATCTTCGAATCAAGCTCAAGGACGAAAGAAAGTACACAAACTTGTGATTCCTAGCATCAGATTCTCGAAGCTTGTCAAGATTTGCAATGGACTCATAACTTCAATCCTTGGAGTGAATCAGTCCTCCATAATGCTAAGGATGAATTTGTTCTGGGTAACCTCAAATATGTTGCTAGAGGTGTCAATAAAGAAATCTTTGGATTGCCAATTCCTGATGTTCTTCTCACTGACGATATTAAGAAGACTAACCACTTCAAATTATACAAGAAAAGGGCATCCAGATCCAATGTTGATGACTCTCTCATTCCATCACAACCCAAAGCTACAAAGTCCACTTCTAGTACAAAGACCTCATATGCTTCCCTTCCCAAGAAGAGACGTGACAGATCACAACCCTCACCGACACTTCAAAGAAAGCATAAAAGGAAGAAGAAAGATGTTGGAAAGGGGAACGTTGAAGGAACTGAGGTTTCAAGGGGTGATGTGAATCTGATTGATGAAGATATGGATGCTTTGCAAATGGGAATTAAACAAAGCATTGAAAGCCAAAACATGAGACCACCAGTGGGAGGAGTTACAATAAGAGAACCTGAGCCTGCGCCACGTCAAACAACTCCTTCCACTCAAGACAAAGGAAAAGGGATTGCTGGATCAGAAGCTGAACAAGCTGCTCACATGCTTCTGACCATCTCTTCTCCACCATCTGGAACTACCACCCAATTTGAGCTAAAGAAAAGAACTGTTGAATCATCTTCAGCTCAAGAACTAACTGGATTGGAAAAGGAGGTATCAGAAACACATGAAGAAACTCACGCATCAAGTGATACCAAATCTGATCAGAATGATGATGAAGAGTTGCAGAAAGACTCACAGGAGAACCTTGAGTCAAGATCTCGATGAAACCGGCATATGGAGGAACCTAACCTGTCTACGGGTTCTCTTTCCTCACTTAAGAATCTGGATGCCGATTTCTCATTCGGTGATCGCTTTTGAATGACAAACCTTCGAAACCGAGACTCATAAGCCTAATGATGAGAAAGAGGAAGTGAATCCATGTACACGGTCGACATCCAACAAGACACATCAACCATCCCACCTATGCCACATGCTCTACAACCGAACATCCACCACCGATCCCGCTAAAGATCTATCACTTGAACCGGTGGTTACGAAGCATCGACATGGACACTCCACCGGCTTCACCACCTCAAATACTAACATCTGATCAATTGCTCGACAAAGCGGTGAAAAGAATTGAAGCTCTTGAAAGACAAGCGCCTAAATTGCCGATGTCCTCGAGGATCGTGTCTGGCTGGAACATCTTAACTTCGATGAAGGGGTAGTAGACGCCATTGAAGGCGAAGTTAAGGATGCTGTAGAATGGGCAATGCAAGCTCCTTTGCTTCAACGGTTTAAAGACCTACCCATTTCAGATATGAGATCTGTCCTTTCAGACAAGATGTATGAAGCTAACGAGCATAAGCATGAGGTTCATAAGAAGTTATTCGAGGCTCTCAAAGAATCGATTAAGCACGACAATTATCTACAATTTTTAGAGGACATTGGAGAAACAAAGGCTAAGAAGAAAAGGAGGACTGTGGTGCTGGAAACGTTGCGTAAAGGTCCTAAACCTCCTCCTCCCTCGCCTCCAACTGGAGGAGATGGAACTTCTGGGGCTGGTGGATCTTCTAAAACAACCACTACACCTCCACCACAACCACCATCATCACCACCAAAACCTTCTAATCAATCTAGTTCATCCGGTGATCAAGGAACTCAAAAGAAGTTTGCAGCTTGGACCACGGTTGATTCAAGGTTTACACCCACATTCTCCACTATTCTAGAAGACTAGGTGCTACACGAAGAGTCTTATGTCATGGCAGAGTCAGAATCCGATGACGATGATGCATCCACCAAACATATCCCCAAGCCATCTGAAGATGATTGGTTTGATGCATACGTGTCAGGTGAACGCTCTAATACCTCTAGAGTTGCACCTTCAAAAGACACAATTCAAAGTTGGCTCACCGAAGAGAGACCTCAAACTCCGAACATTCATGGTCCATTCCAGTCGACACAATGATCCTCGACAAAAAGCTGGGCTTCAACAATAACAACCAACTATGAAGCCCCAGCTGAAGATTCTCTTCTTCACATCACAGGAGATATGGGCAGCTTTATGAAGTGGTTTTGTGAACAGAAGGGAATCTCGTCCATCACTCCAAAGGAACTTGAAGGACCAGCATTTGAAATCGTCAAAGTCTTTCACTCAGATGCCAATCAACTTCAATACCGATGGAAGAATGTCAAGATGCCGAGTGATCAAGTCGGTGAGCAGATCACCGTTTCAATGTGAACAAGCCTCTTCCTCTTGGTGGTGAACACGACAAATGACCATTCGGTCCGAGTTCTTCTTCAACCATGACTTGGACTATCTATGTGCTCGACTTCGAAAGAAGACCACTCTATCGATTTCGAAGATGAAAGCTGCTACCTACTCGACGTGGTCTTGAACGGATGGTTCCGGATCAACTCAGGCAGATAAAGAACAAGAGTATGACATCGCTGCCTCATATGGCATTTCTCATTGGTGGGTCAAGAAGAAGAAATTTTACATTGAACGACATGGAGCTGAAAAGAGACACAAAGCCGCTTCGATCCAAGCTGCGGATTCTAAGTGTTGTCAGTGTAGAAATCTTCCCAATCTATGGCTATAACTATCTGAAGAAGATTGTTCTACGAAGAGCGGAACTTGAAAGATCACGTGATAGAAGAAAACGACTTCAAACATCTCGCCAAATGACTTTGAAGATCTCTATCTTCTAAACCTTCAAGGACACCTTGACCATCTATCTGTTCGTGAGAAGAAAGCTCTCTCTGCTGTTGTCAATCTCTAGATCAGAGGCTTGGTCATTCGAAAAAGAGTTGAAGATTTTCAGCTAAGAATGGAAAGCTACCATACCCGCGTCAACCTAACAAGACCGCAATGGGAAGCCTCAGGACTTGAATTTCACCACGAATATAAAGTGTTTGACACTCCTAGAGCCATCATCTTTACCGAAAGATACGGGACAAGAATGCTAATGAGGCTATGCGAGCTATACAAGTTCAGTGATGGTACACTCAGGATGGTTGAACAAGAATTGAACTCAAGAGTGAAGGAAATCAAAATTGACATGAAGCCGTGGAACAAAACTAGATTCCGAGCAGGACTTGAAGATGTGTGAAGATTTCATTACTGCAATTGGACGAAGATTAAAGACTAGAATGATTTATCGCAACCTTGAAAGTTTTGTGGGTGGTAGACTTCGTGAAGGTCACTACAAGCTGCTTAAAGAAGCTGAATGAAGACATCTTCCTAAAGTAGCTTTCGTTTTATATTTTGATATGTAAAAATTTGGTGTATGTACTATGAACAACTATAATGTATGTAGTAGTGATAGGTTATGTATTGTGGGTTCCCTTTTATCTAAAAAGGGAACTTCAGTGTAGTCCACTTCAGATCATATAAAACCGGACACATTTTTCTCCAACAAAGTTTTGTTTCATACATATTTAAATCACTTGAGATCCAAAATCTCAAAGGATTTGAAATTTTTGATCGGGGGAGAAAATGTGATATAAATAGGAAAGATGATAAAAGGTGACCATTTTTTATTCAAGTGTGCATACTGCTCTCCCATATGTGCTAAACGCTTTCGAATCTCGAAGCACATATTAAGGGGGAGCATTTAAAAACAAATATAAACTTTCAAGGTACAATGATTTCTATGGTTTAACTTAAGTACCTTGATTGATTTTCTAAATAGTTTCTTAATGGATTTTGTGATCGTGGATGTACTTCAAAAGAACTCTTTCCTCTATGTGATAAAATGATTTGAAATATCCTATGCACATATTGAGGGGGAGAATTTACCAAGAAAATCAAATGGCTTTTTCGAAGGAAATTGTGATCAAGAAATTATTTCAAAGAACTCTTGCCTCCATGTGCTAAACAATTTACAAATCACATGCACATGTTGAGGGGGAGCATTTCTAAATGATCAAAACTATTAGGGTACAAAATGCTTTGATCCCGTATCACAAGCACCTTGATTGATTTTCCAAATAATTTTTCAATTGGTTTCGAGAAGGAAAGAACAGTACCAAAAGACCGACCAATTTACTTTATGCATGGTGTTATAAGGATGGTTAGGTTAGGCATTCGTTCCCATGATCCCGCCAGAGCCGGAGGGATCTACCCAGGGACAATCCACTAGATAGTATAGAGTCCTTAAGTATGATGAAAAAAATGAGAAAAGTGAGATATGGGAAGAGTGCGGACTGAGATAGAGCTAGAACTGGAATAAACCCAACAAGGTTCTAGTAATGAAGTCTCGGTAAGCACTGAAGGGGTTGAAGAATGAAAAAGAATTGAATGTGAAAAGGGTGTAAATAAATAGCCCTCCAATAATTCAACCTTAGGGAAGAAACCGGGTTCAATACATATGCTACTGGTGGTTACTAAGGTAACACTAGTATTGAAGACAAGACGTCATGGACCCAGTGGCGCACTGCATTACATCTTCCCAAACTACTCAAGTTCCTCTTAAAAGGACTTGTTTCATTCTTACAGAGGAACCGACATTATCTATCGACTTTCTCTTAGAGATGGTTGATATTGAAGAAGGAGACCCTCTCCCTAGTCTCCGGCATAGGAACCAAATGTGCACAATTGAGTCTAGAGCCAAGAGATCATCCACAATGTCTCATTAGGACACTAAATTCTTGAAGACTTGCTGTTTCACACAATGTGGAAAGTAAGAATATATTTTAAGAGTCCTACGCATTATCCTTGTGGTATTGCCAGAACATCCGAGTGATATGTAAAAGTATTCACGATGAAGATGGAAATCCTTCTAGAGCCAACATTAAACAAGCTCTTGGTGGGTGACATGTGAGATCTTTCCAAAAGATCAAACTAGTGACAACTGGATAGAAACGATGGGGTGATTCACTCGTGAATCAACCTTGGTCCAGGAAATGAATTGGCGAATACTTTTGGAAAAACCGTTCGATGTGCAAATCTTCTTTTCTCTAGCGCATCGAATGTGTATTCATATTACAAACACAAAAAGTATCTATGATTGAAAAAATGCTTTTGGAAAAACCGTTCGATGTGCGAATCTCTTCTTTTCTCTAGCACATCGAATGTGTACTCTTTTCAAATACAAAAAGTATTTTGATTGAAAATTGATCTTTCTCATAAAATCTTCGTCGTATTGCAAAACTCTTTCTTCAAGCAATACGCGATTCTTTTCAAATCAATTTTTCATCAATCAATGAATCTCAGTTCGCTGGTTCACTCACTCCGTGTTGTCTTCTTTGAGACGTTCCGGTTTGAGAACAGCTAGAGCAGCTGCGAAACCCTGCAAGGAGATTCTTCGAATTGTTCACGATCACAAAGACTTGTACGATTAACGGGGAACCGTGGGACGTGTACCTCAATTCAACGAAAGTGATCAAAGACACTTTCGTGCACTTTATTGCTAACCGCTGTTGTATGCAGAGTAATGCGCCCGACGTTCTGATCGAGAATGGAGAGGTCAATCCATGGCCGCATGCTCACAAAACACATTCATTTCTAAAGAAATCATGATAAGTGCATCAACGTCTCTGATATTTTTCACTCCATGCTTCTGCTACGCTGCTGCAAATATCATGAATCATCTAAAGCTTCCGCTACTTTGATAAGAAGATGTCATGATCCAGAATGTGAGCATGTCGGTCCAACTGTCACAACATCATATGTGGGCAACACAACAATGTGTGATGCTGAGATCAACTGTGGTTGATGATCTCATATAAAGCTCAAAGGTCATCATAATGTAGATCAGCTCTATAACCTCCACTTAATGTACATCATAGTTGGATTATGATAATATCACCATTAAAGCACAAAGATTGATTATTTTGATGAAGTGAAGTCTACGAGCTCAAGACTAAAGATTAATTGGAATGCTAGGATGCTAAATTGTAAATCATGGGGTGACCTCCCTTAAGGGGAGATTGTTAGGAATTGGAAATTCTATTGTAAAGCATCGGTCACCCCAATTATTATCTAGCTTAAGTTAGCTCATAGACATATCATTTATTACGTTATTTGTTAGTTAGTTATTAACGTAGATTAGTCTAGTGCAACACCGTGGAGGAAGGACGGGTCTTTACCCACTGTATGCCTGATCCACAGCCCGAAGGAGGGCGTGCTTCTTTGTATAAATAGCCCTCTCCCTCAAGGGAGAGGGTTGGATGTTCATTTGGAATCTAACCTTCTATGTGTTTCTCTCACTAGAATATCCCACTTTCTCTCTCTTTAAAATCATATAATCGCCCATATTTGTGATTGTTTGTGTGTTTGTGAAATCCAATATGTTACAGGAATCAACGTAACTACAAGACAAATGTTGGACTATCAAGGACCTATCCCGAACATGACTCCTACCCTAGCCCTTGAAGCCATTCAGAAACTTGTCGATCACTCTCAAAAATGGCATGATGGGGGGGACAACCAAAGCTTTAAGAAAGGTTCAATAAGCATTGCTACCATTTCAAGCAAATTAGAAAACCTTGGAAGAGATATGAAGAAGCTCCGGGAAAATGTTCATGCTATTCAGATTGGATGCAATAAAGGTGAAGACTAGGGCCAAACTGGAGATTTTCCTATGAATAATATAAAACCCCGAGTCGAGAAAGTAATGTATGGAGAAGGGAAATCCTTCTATCAAGACTCCTTCAAGGCAAGAAATTCTTCGCTCGAGGAATCAATAAATAAGTATCTTGAAGAAGATGATAAGCGGCAAGCCAACAGGAACGCATTGTTCAAAAAATTCCAGGATACTAGAACCGCTCTCCTGGAACAGCATAAGGATATGGAGGACAATAAAGAATTGATTGTGGAAAATGATGTTAATCAAGATAATTCATTTTATGATAGTTTCTGTAATGGAAACCCCCTCTATACCCCTTTCAGATACGATGAAGAGGAGCTCTCCGGATTGCAAAAACAAGATGAAGTCATGTGTAACAAGACGAGTCTCCCAAAGGTTGAATTAAAGACAGATATCGAAGCTGCTACAGAAAACGAAGTAAAATTAAACGCCAGATGCTCTGCAGTCATCCTGAATCAAATCCCTCTCAAGGAAAAGGACCCAAGAAGTTTCATTCTCCCTTGCTCTATTAATAATTTACATAATAACAATGCCTTAGCTGACCTAGGGGCTAGTATTAGTATCATGCCATTCTCAATGTGTAAAAGATTGAATCTCGACCCTATCAAACCCCTTTGCATGACCATAGAAATAGCTGATAGAACGGTTGGCATACCAAGAGGGATAGTTGAGAATGTGCTCATCAAAATTAATAGTTTCACTCTTCCTGTAGAATTTGTTATTTTAGACATGGAAAAAGACCTCGACATTCTTTTAATTTTGAGAAGACCCCTTCTGGCTACTGCTCGTGCTAAGATTAATGTTTTCAAAAAAACCATCACTTTAAAAATAAACGATAGAAAGCTTACACTGAATATGGATGACGACGGGAAATGTCACCCAGTCGAAACTGTTTGTGTTATCAAGAAAGGAAAAAGCAAAATTGTTCCTCCCACCATCACACACAAGCACTACGCTACTAATGATCGTAACATGCAGGGTAGGAAATCCAAGGAATACAACAAAGGAGGAATACAACGCAATGACACCTCGAAAACTATAGAAAACGAGTCTGACGAAATTTGGCACGTAGTTCAGAAAGTGGAATACAAGCACTTTCCTAAATTCAAATATCATTGGTGTAAGGCTATCCCTATTGACCACGATAAAGGATATGATCTATGGGCTTAATGCAACCCTTACTTGGACGTCTGTGATGGGGGACACGATAGGGAAAGAGTAAAAAGCAACAAGTACTTATGGTCCTCAACCAATGACAAGGAAATAACATTCAAGTGCTGGGTGCAATTAGATTTGGAGAGGTTAGCAATGATGATAAAAGAAAAATATGGACTGATCTTTGTCTCAGCAAACCCTGTGAGAATAATCATGAAATAACATCCACAAATCAGGGGCCAGATGGTCAAAAGCATTGGTGGAAAGTAATAAAGACCATTGATGGGGATTCTTGGGCCTCGTGCGATCCTTACGATGATAGCTGTAATAGAGGAAGTAATGCCAAAAGAGTAGGAGTGGATGAATTTCTGTGGTATTCAACTACTGATAATAAGCGAACCGAGTTACAATAGTCAGGTGGATTAAGGTTTAACGATTGGATAAAAATCAAATATGGAAAAGTGGATACTTCCGCTAAAAATAAAATTTGGAAGGGCTGCCTGAATGATGATAACCCTGATGAAGTGACTCCTCAAGACACGAGTAACTTAACAATTTATGACAAAATAAACAAGAGAGAAGATTGCTAGAACGGGTGTATGGATGATTCAGTTGAAGCTAAGAATTACAACGAAATGGGAATAATGGACCACCATGAGCCACGATATAAATCAAGTATAACTGAACTTGAAGATGAGGAGTATGCGCGAGGCAGATGCAAGCTCCTTGGGATCCAATATAAAAAAACACCGCCAATTTTTGCCAAAAGATTTGAATTCACGAGGTATCATCTGAGGCCGGATGAAAAATTTTGCAAAGTGCGGAAAGTGGGAATCAAAGAATACCTCCGCACAGCATCCAATGTCGTGTGGATCAGGAACAACTTAATGATTGACATTGAAGAAGTCGGGCAAGTCCATAGGCCTCCATAGAGCCCCGCGGCTCTGAGTCTAACTTAAAGACTCGTAAATAAAGAAAAGTGCTCTTTCGGGAGACAACCCGAATTATCCCTTTCTTTTATTTTATTTCCATTTCTGTAGGGTTTCGTGTTTTCTAACCATTTTTGCAGGAAACGAGGAAGTAATTGCGCATTGCGGTTCTTGTCGATTCGACCATAGTTACAGTAACTCATCTTTGTGATTACGCCGTAACCAACCTTTTGCAGCAAAATTTTAGACGCATTACCAATTACGGTAATACTATCTCGTGGTTACGCCAGTAACCACTCGCTCTGCAACTTATGTCAGTTTTGCTGCCATTACAGTAACTCCTTAAAGAGTTATGACGTAACCTTTCTCTGCTTTAATTCTTTCATTTTAAAACGCAATAACCTTGTATTAGTATTTTAAATGAACTTTGTGGGTGTGTTCCCTGTAAACCCTCACGATACTTCACTCGTCCACTTGGGACACCAAGTGGTTTAAAAGGCTTGTTGCATATGCTAAATGCAACCGTGATTCCTACGAAAGTGAGTTAGGTTTGTTTTTCATTTTTCTTTTTTCATTTTTTCTTTTTAGAATTATGCTTGTCGGTAGTGTGATTTCAAGGATTGAATTTTGCTCATGGATGCTTATACGAAGGCACGTCTCTTTTTCGTGGGCCTTCTTTCTTTATGGAGCAAATTTCAAGGAAGTTCTCGCTCTAATTCTACTTTTCTCTTCACCTTTATTTAATGCTTAGTACAAAAGGGACTTTGTACAATTCAAGTGGGGGGACGGGAGTAGAATTATCTCTTGAACATTATTTTGCCCTCGTTTTTCTAGTTCATTTTGAAAAATTATGCCATTTTTAAAAATTTTGACATGTTGTTCTTAACCTAACTAGATTAAACCTTAGCCGAGCACATACAACCCTTGATATTATATGGTGAGATTAGCCTTATCCGTTTCCAATATTTTACCCTAAATCCACCAAATTATAAGTGTGCCGGTAGCTTGTAAACTTTAAAACTTGGCATTTGCATCATTTCGAGACCATAGACGAGGTATGTTGAGTTAGCTCGATGTATTTGGACTTTTCAGTTTTAGAAGGCAATATTATAGGATTATCACCCAAATAGCCTACCATTGTGTGTCTATCGATTAGTCACCTCGACTTCTCGACCCTCATGTGAAACTCTTTTGTTGCACTCACCTTTAGTGCAAGATACCCCTAGATACACCCATCTGAGCCATTCCTTTCATTTTGTTAACCCTATATATTGTTTCAATACACCTATACACCTAAGCCTACCCTGTAGTCTTTATTTGTGATTGGGAAGTTATCATTTGCCTAAGTTCAAGGTTCAAGTGGAAAGGTTCGGAAATCACGCTTTCATCGACAACATATTCCTGAAGATCATTGAATACCCCCCGAATTCCCATTGTTTATCTCAAGTGGGGGAATATTATGTTTAGTTATTATTGTTATGTTGAAAAAAAAAAGTGATTCGAAAAGGAAAAAAAAAGTTGTTATGTTATTTAGTTATTGTAAAGTGCGATGTTATAAGCACTATGTTATGAGCTCTATAGATTTAGTATTGAGGAGGCCACTTCGGTCACATTTGAAGATTGAAGTTGGTAATTATGCCAACAGTTGAAGAAAAGGTAGTGTGCCCATCACGACGTCCTCTAATGACACATCTACCTAGTATTTCATGATCCGGTTTCTTGACTTCGAAGCTTGAACTTTGGGCGGACGGTAAGTGGTGATGACTTGGTTATAGATTTAGACTACCTGCTTGTTTTATTTTTCACAAGATTTATATATCCCATGTCTTATCCTACCCTTTAGTCATGAAGCGTGTCAGGTGATGCAAATGAGCAATCTTTGGTGTCTTGGCCATGGATTTGGTCATGTATCATTGATTTTTTCCACTTCGTCGTGACATGTTAGTAACGACGAGTGACCCCTTAACCTTTGTCGTGTCTACCCATATTGCCTTCGAGAATTGTTTAACCCTTAACTAGAGTGGTGGAGATTTGTGTAACCGCCAAGCTTATGATAGAATACATGCTATGACTGTGCGATTGAGTGATCACCCGAAATTGACACTTAGAATAGTTGATAGATTTGAGTGTTTCTGCCCAATTTCGTGAGGTGTTCGGCTTTGTTTTATTCTAGCATAAGGGATTTGTAAACTTATATTTTCCAGGTTATGGGAGATATCTTTTTAGGAATCCTTCTAATAAGGTCTACTTGAGGGCAAGTAGAGTTCAAGTGGGGAGATATTTGATAACATCAAATAGTCCTGAATATTAAGTGTCAATTTCCCCCGATTATGCTTGTAATTTATAGCATTTATATGGATTTACGCTTGTTTTCCATTGTTTTTCCACTTTTAGGTAAATTATGAGCATTGGAGCTAAAGAGACGCGGAACTAGAGAAATATCAAAAGATTTATCATAGTATGCTGACTTTGAAGAAGTTACGGCGTAACTCTTCTCTCACATTACCCCGTAACTAAAGCGTGACTCAGAAAACCAACTCATCGAGAGGTTACGCGTAACTCTCCCCAAAGGCTACGACGTAACTATATTAGGTCAAATGAGGTTCCACGCGATAACTACGCGTAACTATTTCATCAACTATGGCGTAACCAAGTATATTGAAGACTACGGCGTAACCACTAATATGGTTACGCAGTAACCAAGAGATCTAGTGCAAAATACGAAGGAATAAATGGTTACGCCAAGTCTTATATTAGTTACGCCGTAACCCGATCGGCCTATAAATACCCCACAAATTCCAGATTTCTAATCATCCCATTCCACACACAACAACGAGAACGTGGGAAGAAGCCAAAGGCATGTCTAAAGGAGCATACGGAGCTGTCTCCAAGGGAGAAATCACTCCCCTACGATAAGCATTAGCATTTTATCTTTTCTTTACTTTCGATTCATGTGATTCGTAACTTTGAATATTGAATTGATTTGTATGGTTAATATGAGCCTCGCCTCTTGGTCTGCCTAGTTATGATTCCTTAATTGTTTTGTTTATGCTACATTACTTTCGCATAATTATTTCTAAGTGTATGCATGCATAGTTTATTGGTAGCTACCCTTGTTTCGGTAGTTTTGAATGGCGGTAGAGGCCAATTGCCTAGGAGATATGACCAACTGACACAAGGTGAGCGGACTGAGATGGGAAGGGTAAGATATGACCAACTGACGACCCTTTCTACTTGTCCGATTTGACCAACTGATCACCTACCGTTTGGATGAACTTAAGAATTAGGGGGTGAGTATTTAAGTTGCTAACGTCCAGGCACTCACGATTATAAATCTAGCATTTAGCGGTACTTAATAACTTGGCTTAGGGGACCAGGAACAACAGGAATTATGAGGGGACACCTGACTTCTCCTGTGGTGGCATCTTTGTTGATAGGTTAGGGCGAATTGACCAAATCTGTCCTCTCGACTTTGACCCCACTCAAGTAATTGGAAGTAAGTAGGACGTGAGACATAACTAGCTATGAGGAATAACTAGGTTAGCACCACTATCCTCTATTGATTTATCCTTTGCCTTTATTTGCTGTTTTCTGCTTTAGTAGTTAATTAATTCCTTATCGAAATCATTATTAAAATCTGTGACAATTAGACTTAGTAATAATCCAGCACACATAGCTCTTGGGACGACCTCGGCTTTACCGAATACTACACTACACACGACCGGGTACACTGCCCGTTAGTGCATTAGGGTAGACCATAGGTATAACGAGACTTTATAAATATTAAAACCTGGTAAGTAAAACCTGCATCATACATCTAAACACAAAGCGAGTAAACTTGATGAACTTAATAATTCTACTTGATTGAAGTTATTCTGGGAAGACAAATGTCATAACGGTAGAGAAACTCAATGTTTAACTCATGGCTTTTGATGTTCTTACTCCAACTACGTAGGGGAAGAGATGTAAGAGACAATTTCTGATGATAAAAGAGGTACACAAGTATGTGATGGTATTTGTGTACTGTGGGTTCTTGAGCTTTATAAACAATCATCAAGGAAGATAAATGTGTACATCAGGGACGCACAACAGATTCACGTGATCGAGCTTAATCATACATTCCGGAGTTGATATCCATAGAGATGATCAATGATTCAATACTACTTCGGTGTTATCGGTTATTATTTCTTTGGGTATATGTGGGCTCAGGTTCTTGAGCTTTATACAAGGAAATTGACTGCATCACTTCAACTATTTGGGGGAAGTGGTCTCTTGACACTTTTGGTATGCATCACTTCAGACTTCAGTGGAAAGAAATATGAGAAGATTCTTTCAAGCGTGAGATGATACGTTCTTTGTTCTAGTTGATGAAAACCCCGAACGGAGAATCACGATGATCATTCTTAAAAGGAGCAGCAAGATCAATGATATGGTGTGCTCCTCTGTGCACCTGGCTAAGGCAAGCTTGAAAGAAAGCTTTGAATCTGCTCAACAAGAAGATTTTCGGTTTGGGGGAAGCTACCAAAGATTCACTTTTAGATGGCTCATGTGCTAACGACGATTCAGGAGCCTCAAAAGCTTTGGTGGTGAAAGTTTAAGAGATGATGATTTTTATCTTCTACAATGTGCTGATCGATATCCTTATCTCGGTACTCGTATCATCATCTTCTTAAATTATATCATCTTCTTTGTAAATATTTTTCAAAAACCAAAATACAAAATTATAAAACCAGCAAAAAGAATATAGAAAAATATAAAACCAACAAAAATCCATAAAAATCAGAAAATTTAGAAAAATACAAAAAATATTGTTTTTCTCAAGACGTGTCTTCTGGTATCGATAACATCTACGGTCTTAGAAATGTCATTCAATAATGGCATGGGACTTTAGATGAAGTTCGAGCAGAAGGTTTAAATATTTTCAAAACATATCTCAAACAATGGCTTGCAGTTTTTCAGACTGTAACCCGCGCTTAAACAATGGTTTGCTATTATTTCAGATATGCAACCCGTTTTTCAAAAAGGGAAAGTGCTACACTTAATCGATTTTCATAAATTCCGTGCACTTATCCCAAAACATAATAAGGAAAGCATGTCGACAAAAAGGTGGCTGTTCCTACACAAATGTTTTTCTTTCTAAAATTCTTCAGAAAAATATTTGTCTTTCTAAATTGGTGGAAAACGAGTTTCTTGAAAATCAATCAGACATGGAGTTTTCATAAATTTGGAAACTCAATCAATGACTTCAGCGTTTTTAAAATTTTCATAAAATGAGTCATTGATTGAGGGGGAGAATGTTTCAAATTTATATCATCTAACGGGCTTATTTAATCATCCTATATACTTAACTGAAAAAGGTGTTTGCCAACTTTGAATGGCTAGGAGCCTAGGATATGATTGTTAGAATTAGATGATTAGAGTTTGATGTTCACATATATTCCCCGTGCCTTTTTATGATCTGATTTAATGATTTTCGATGTTGGATTGACTTTTATTAGTCGATTGATGTTTGGGTGTTGTTGACCACCATATATCTGTATGTATGTCTTTGTGTTGAATAACGTATGTAGATAACTGATTGGTCCTAAACTAGTCATCTTTATATTAGTCAACCACTTGTGAATGGTCAACCATAAAAGTCAAACTAATCTAGGACCAAAGGCAATTAAAATCTATGGGAGTATAGAATTATATCCCCGGGTCGTTAAGTCCCAACGAGGTGTGAAAACTGTAATACAACGAATCAGTGTGTCTTTGAAATGATATTGAATATACAAAAACAAGAATCTGATTGACTAACACTAGGAATGTGAATAGTGATAGCTCTGTCACAGCTATGTCGTTAAAAACGTGCAATCAGAAACCTAAAACGTAAAAGATATACAAACGTACGTTTAACTTTAATTAAACGTAAACGTATAAAAATAAAACGATTATAACTATAATAGGGATTTGCATGTCTTAGCGACTTAAATGCAAATTAAATATAATTAAAATATTTAACTATAATTTAAAAATTTATATAAAAGTTTAGAAAACCTAAAAAACTAAAATGCGTACGTGTACGTATAAATTACGTAAACGTAACAAAATAAAGAGTGAATTCGGTCCAATACAACTTCCACAAATGCGAAAATCATATTTTTGGAATCCTAAAAAGATAAGAAACTTATTAGAAAATTAAAATAAATTTTTGCACTATTAAATTAATTAATATAAATTAAAAATGAATTAAATGTATTTGAAAATGAATTAAATAATAAGAAAATCTAAAATTAACTTAAATAAATGAAATAAAGAATCTGAAAAATCTAAAATATTATAAAATAATTTATGAAACTGAAAATGTATTTTTTACACAATTATTCTATTTATTATGAATTATTTACTATTATTAATTACTAAAAATTATTATTGATTTATTAAAAGTATTAAATGAATAAAGAAAAATCTGAAACTTTTTACATAATTATTAAATAAATAAAGGAACCTAAGAAAAATCTAAAAACTATATGTTATTAACAGAAATAAGCTAATAAGCTCAAGCTTCTAAATAGAAGATATCACTTATTAGGAAAAATGGATCTTTTTGGTATTTTCTTTTTCTGGACTAACTAAATACTAATATTATACATGTTAAATGAAAACAAAAAGTTACAAACCTAAAAATAAGCAAATTGTGAGCTTATGAGTCCAACAGTTAAGCTTTTGCCTTCACAGTGGAGTTTAAGCTTGAAATAAGCTTGGAAAAAGCTTTATACATGAAACAAATGATAAAATAAGATATACACAAGTCCAATGGATAAATATAAACAAGAAAATGGACTGGTAGTGTGAGCTTATGGTTTAGACAGTCAAGCTTTTTGAGCTTAACTTGGATGGAGTGAAAGCTTGCAAAAGCTTGGTATAAGCTCCACACTGGAAAGTAAAGGAAAAATAATATATGTACAAGTGATATGAACAAGTATAAACAAACATGTGTACTGGATTTCATCAAATAAGCTCACATAAGCTAATAAGCAATTCCAAATCCAAAGTGCTACGAACCATTGCAAAGAAACACTGAACCATTGCAAGGTAATCTTTGAAAGAATAAGCTACTTGCACCCAGTAAATAGGCTACAATTGGAAAATTAAGTGCTGGATCAAGGAGTTGGGTGGATGAGCTTCACATAAAACTAAAACACTTAAGCTCATGATCACTAAGGAGCTTTTTAGAAGCATGTGGAAATTGTGTAAGTTCATGAATTGCTCATTGAATCATTATGAATGGGCAAACAACAAGCTCCTATAGACTTATCAAATAAGCTTGTAATAGCTCAATGGCACTAAACTAGAGATTATGGTTGCTTGGCTTTGTGAAAAGCCAAAGCTCACAACATCAAGCTCAAGAAGGAACTTTTATAAGCTCGGAAAAACAACTCAACTTCACTTTGGCTTTCAAAGGAAGTGGGTTAGTTGGTGGGACAAAAAGGTAAAAGTGATTAAGCTATCTAGATAAGCTACAAATGTAAAAGCAAGCATAAACATAACAAATAAGCCACACAGGCAACACAACGAAGCCAAATACTCATGCTAAGATCAATTCCATAAGGCTTATGCAATTGACTGCCTAGACAGTGCACAGGGCAAAAACAGGCTAAAATAAGCAGATGAAAAAGCACTTAAACATGGAAACTAAAAAATAACAAAAATATACTAATGAAGACAAGCAACATAACATTAAAACCCTAAAAGCACAGATTATGAAATTCAATATTAAATCTTAGAGAAAATTATCTAGTTTATTCAAAAATGACAAAAAGAAAAATTTGACTTTTAACTAAAAATTAAAAAGTTGACTAAACTGAATTTAAAACTTAATCTACTGACTAATTAAGTTATAATAAGCTATAAGAACATGAAATAAACAAAGATACACAAGAATTGAACAAGTATGCAAGATTCTAGGATCTAACAACCTCACAGTGCTCATAATGAGATTGTCAAGTGTCAAATTGACTTTCTACCATGCTACACCCTTTGGTTAGTATTCCACTGAGTTACTTAGGCCATATGAAGAGTACATCAAACAAGAGCAACCACAAACACAGCCTTAAACACAGTTTCATTATCAAATCCAAACAACCTTAAAATAGATCATATGAAGTTTTTCAAAGCAAAAGATCGATAAACTTATTTCATCAAATCTAGAGATCATATTGTGTCAAAATAGACCTTTTTAAGCATAAACAAGTAGTCACTCAAGTCTAAACCTAGGTTTCTCAAAAACAAGCATAGTGACAGTCAAAATGCAATATCAAACCACAATGCAATCCAAAACATACCAACCTAAGATTAAGCTATAACATCATTAACAAACAACAAAGAAACACAGAAACATGAAAATTATAGCATCCAAAACACTGAAAACATAAAATGCAAAATGGTAAAATGAGCTTACAAGTGACTCCAAGCTGAAAATGAGAACCAAGGCCACAGAACACATCCTAAGGCTTTCCACAAAGCTTCTAAACCAAAGGCAATCCACAATTAACCTTGCTCCATGCAGTTTCACCAAGATCACTTCATTATTTTTGGATTTTCATTGTTTTTCTTGATTTTTAGTGTTTTCTGAATTTTAAAGACTAAACTTGTTTTAAGGTTTCTAAAAGCTTTAAAGCTTGTGTCAGGAGCTTATATGAGCTATAGAAGTCCATTAAACAAATAGTTAACATGAAATTAAAGAACATGAAAATTAAAGGAAATTAAGCAAAACACAAAATTTAAAAGTTACTTGAAATTAAACTGAAAATAAAGTTTCATTACACTAATTTGATGAAAATTACAACATTAAAACTGTAAATGACAAGTAATTTAAAGAAAGCATTTTAAAGTTACACTACGTGAACAATGGCTAGTCCAAAGTTATCTTCTCTCTGCCTCTCCTCTGATCTTTATAACATTCGAAGTTCCCACTAGCTTGGTCAAATCCCACTTTAATTTTGACCATTGATTGGCAGAGATGATCCTAGTTTGAATTCACTTTGGTGCCAAAAGTGATACTAGTAGATTGAGGCAGTTCAGCTGCAATTAATGCTTCTTGTTCACATGTAGAGGTGGAGGGAACATGTTTGGTGGGTTTTAGAGCCTCGTTGGAGAGTTGATAGCAAAAACAGGGTATGTGAGGTGAAAGAGATGTCGATGGTGTGGGAATGCATTAAATGATTGTAGGCTGGTATAGGTGGAAGGAGATGGTGGTGAGAGTTGTTAGATAGCTGGGGTAGTGAGGTGGAAAGGTGGTGGCCAGGTGGTGGTGAAACCATGGTGGTTTTGGTTTTGGCTGGGTTGTGAGGAAGAAGGAGAAGGAGTGGGTTTGACCAAGGTCAAACCGGTTTTATTATTTAAGGAGTTGGGCTGGATATGTATGTTGGGCTGGATATGGATTTGGGCTTTTATGAAGTAATAAGGTCCGGTTGGTTTATAGTGTATAGAAGCCCAAGGACTAAAGTTGTAATTTCTAAAACTTGAGGGACCTGATGTGACAAGCTTCCAAATTTCCTTCAAGGGACTATACCTGCCAAGTTAGATAAACCAAAGGACCATTGTTGTATTTATTACAATTTAAAACACCCGGGGGACCTTTTATGACATTTTCCAAAGTTGAGGGGGTAAAATTGTAATTTTCCCAAAAGTTATCAAAAGGTTCCAAATTATAATTTATGAATAGTACAAGGGTATTATTTGTTAATTTTCCATTTTTAAACACCCAGGGACTAATTTTGCCAATTTTGAAACTTGAGGGGTAAAAGTTGCCAATTTGTGAAAACTTTCATCCATGGATTATTTGTGAACATGTTTGATTATCCAAGGACTAAAGTTGACTTTTCATACATTTTAAACTTTCAGGGACTAGTTTTGTTAATTTGTGAAACTCCAGGGACTGAAAATGACATTTTTGTGAACTTTGCATGCTTTTCACTTGTTTTCAATCTTTTGTACCTGAATCACATAAAAAACACATTTCAATGATATTTGTAACATTTATATGGTCATTTGTGTGTTTTTGGTCGTTTTTGGTTTAAATAATATAAAATATATGTGTATTTAGACACATATCAAATCCCCACACTAAACTATTGCTAGTCCCTAGCAATCTTTTATGAAAATTTAATGGATTTCATCTCTTTACCAAAAGCCATTACTTCTCGAGTAGCCAATTGTTTTAGTTCAAGTAAGAACCTTGGTACAATGATAACCAAATGATTTTGAGCAAATCACTAGCTTTCAACGGTTTTGATTTGTCTTTACGTAAGCCGCTTTGCTTCTCGACTAGCCAACTCTTAGATAAAATATCTTTGGTGAGTCGATTACCAATTATGGTTTTCCAACTGCCTTTACCACAAGCCATAAACTTGCGGGCTAGCCAACTTTTCACTAATTAAAGATATGGTGAGCTGAACACCATACAATTTTGGGCAAATTGCAAGCCGTCAACAGATTTGAGATGTCTTTACCAAGAGCCGTTTGCTCCTGGATTAGCCAATCCTTATGTGGGTTAGACATGGTGGACTGATCACCATTTGTTGTGTTTAGTACATAGTACTTCCACTAAAAAAAATTTAAAAATTTGGCCATTTTGGGGAAAAAGGGACTAAAAGGGTACATTTATGATCAAATTCTCCAGAATTTCCCCCCCACACTTAGAAATGAATATTGTCCTCAATATTCAAAGTCCCGCTATTATACGAATCCTTGAACGTAATAAGATAACATTACTAGCTAAGTGTAGAAACACAACAATTATTCTCTTTTTTAATATTTACAATTTTCATTCATTTTTAGATCTATATACAACATGGGGCATCTCCCACACTAAGTGTACACACGGGTGAAAACCCATGTTTAACTCTTGTTTTTGATTACCGAAGTGCTAGCTTGACTTACCTCGAATTAAATGGTTCATGAGGAAATGAATGGATGAGAAATTGGAGTGGGGTCACCACTCACAGAATTATGAATAGCAATGGTAAGGAGAATATTTTTGGTTTTTGATTTTTTTATAGGGATTGAGTCGTAGAATAGCAACGTATTTTTCCATGTGTCCCGCTTAAGCGTGTACTTTTTAAGATGTAGAATAGCAATATACTTTCTATAAGTGTTGCGGTTAATGGTACGTGTACTTTTTGTTTAGAATAGCAATGTACTTTCCATAAGTGTTCCAATTTGTGCGTCCTACTTTCAATAAGTGTTCCATTTTGGTACGTCATCCCACGTACTAAATTGGAACACTTATGGAAAGTACATTGCTATTCTACGACTTAAAAAAGTACACGTACTAGAACGGGACACTTATGGAAAGTACATTGCTATTCTACATCTTAAAAAAAATACACGTACTAGAACAAGACACTTGAAAAGTACGCTTATTTCATTTACTCAACCCTATAATATAAACAAAAAAGGGAAAATGTTTTTGTATTTTTATTTTTTATATATATAGAAAGAAAAGAAAAATATTTTTGTGTTTTATATTGTTTTTGGAATTGAAATATGATATTATATATAATATATATAAGGGATAGATATTTTAATAAAACACAAGTACGTTATACGCAGCACACCTCCCCGGCAAGAATCCGCCAAAAATTTGATTGGTCCTAAACTAGTCATCTTTATATTAGTCAACCATTTGTGAATGGTCAACCATAAAAGTCAAACTAATCTAGGACCAAAGGCAATTAAAATCTATGGGAGTATAGAATTATATCCCCGGGTCGTTAAGTCCCAACGAGGTGTGTAAACTGTAATACAACGAATCATGTGTGCTTTGAAATGATATTGAATATACAAAAACGAGAATCGATTGACTAACACTAGGAATGTGAATAGTGATAGCTCATCACAACGGCTATGTCGTTAAAGCGCAATCGTGAAACCTAAAACGTAAAAGATATACAAACGCGACGTTTAACTTTAATTAAACGTAAACGTATAAAAATAAAACGATTATAACTATAATAGGGATTTGCATGTCTTAGCGACTTAAATGCAAATTAAATATAATTAAAATATTTAACTATAATTTACAAATTTATATAAAAGTTTAGAAAACCTAAAAAACTAAAATGCGTACATGTACGTATAAATTACGTAAACGTAACAAAATAAAGAGTGAATTCGGTCCAATACAACTTCCACAAATGCGAAAATTATATTTTTGGAATCCTAAAAAGATAAGAAACTTATTAGAAAATTAAAATAAATTTTTACACTATTAAATTAATTAATATAAATTAAAAATGAATTAAATGTATTTGAAAATGAATTAAATAATAAGAAAATCTAAAATTAACTTAAATAAATGAAATAAAGAATCTGAAAAATCTAAAATATTATAAAATAATTTATGAAACTGAAAATGTATTTTTTACACAATTATTCTATTTATTATGAATTATTTACTATTATTAATTACTAAAAATTATTATTGATTTATTAAAAGTATTAAATGAATAAAGAAAAATCTGAAACTTTTTACATAATTATTAAATAAATAAAGGAACCTAAGAAAAATCTAAAAACTATATGTTATTAACAGAAATAAGCTAATAAGCTCAAGCTTCTAAATAGAAGATATCACTTATTAGGAAAAATGGATCTTTTTGGTATTTTCTTTTTCTGGACTAACTAAATACTAATATTATACATGTTAAATGAAAACAAAAAGTTACAAACCTAAAAATAAGCAAATTGTGAGCTTATGAGTCCAACAGTTAAGCTTTTGGCTTCACAGTGGAGTTTAAGCTTGAAATAAGCTTGGAAAAAGCTTTATACAGGAAACAAAAGATAAAATAAGATATACACAAGTCCAATGGATAAATATAAACAAGAAAATGGACTGGTAGTGTGAGCTTATGGTTTAGACAGTTAAGCTTTTTGAGCTTAACTTGGATGGAGTGAAAGCTTGCAAAAGCTTGGTATAAGCTCCACACTGGAAAGTAAAGGAAAAATAATATATGTACAAGTGATATGAACAAGTATAAACAAGCATGTGTACTGGATTTCATCAAATAAGCTCACATAAGCTAATAAGCAATTCCAAATCCAAAGTACTGCTGAACCATTGCAAAGTACTGCTGAACCATTGCAAGGTACTGCTGAAAGAATAAGCTACTTGCAGCCCTAGTAAATAGGCTACAATGGGAAAATTAAGTCTTTGGATCAAGGAGTTGGGTGGATGAGCTTCACATAAAACTAAAACACTTAAGCTCATGATCACTAAGGAGCTTTTTTAGAAGCTGTTGGAAATGGTGTAAGTTCATGAATTGCTCATTGAACTGTTATGAATGGGCAAACAACAAGCTCCTATAGACTTATCAAATAAGCTTGTAATAGCTCAACAGGCACTAAACTAGAGATTATGGTTGCTTAGCTTTGTGAAAAGCCAAAGCTCACAACATCAAGCTCAGTAAGGAACTTTTTATAAGCTCTGGAAAAACAACTCAACTTCACCGCTTTGCTTCGAAATGGGTTGGGTGGGACAAAAAGGTGAAAGTGATTAAGCTATCTAGATAAGCTACAAATATAAAAGCAAGCATAAACATAACAAATAAGCCACACAGGCAACACAAAGAAGCCAAATACTCAGGCTAAGATCAATTCCATAAGGCTTATGCAATTGACTTCTAGACAGCAATGGCACGTGGGCAAAAAACAGGCTAAAATAAGCAGATGAAAAAGCACTTAAACATGGAAACTAAAAATTAAAAAAAATATACTAATGAAGACAAGCAACATAACATTAAAACCCTAAAAGCACAGATTATGAAATTCAATATTAAAGCTTAGAGAAAATTATCTAGTTTATTCAAAAATGACAAAAAGAAAAATTTGACTTTTAACTAAAAATTAAAAAGTTGACTAAACTGAATTTAAAACTTAATCTACTGACTAATTAAGTTATAATAAGCTATAAGAACATGAAATAAACAAAGATACACAAGAATTGAACAAGTATGCAAGATTCTAGGATCTAACAACCTCACAGTGCTCATAATGAGATTGTCAAGTGTCAAATTGACTTTCTACCATGCTACACCCTTTGGTTAGTATTCCACTGAGTTACTTAGGCCATATGAAGAGTACAACAAACAAGAGCAACCACAAACACAGCCTTAAACACAGTTTCATTATCAAATCCAAACAACCTTAAAATAGATCATATTATGAAGTTTTTCAAAACAAAAGACTGCATAAACTTATTTCATCAAATCCAGAGATCATATTGTGTCAAAATAGACCTTTTTAAGCATAAACAAGTAGTCACTCAAGTCTAAACCTAGGTTTCTAAAAAACAAGCATAGTGACAATCAAAATGCAATATCAAACCACAATGCAATCCAAAACATACCAACCTAAGATTAAGCTATAACATCATTAACAAACAACAAAGAAACACAGAAACATGAAAATTATAGCATCCAAAACAGAAACAAAGTAAAATGCAAAAAAATGGTAAAAATGAGCTTACAAGTGAATCCAAGCTGAAAATGAAAACCAAGGCCACAGAACACATCCTAAGGCTTTCCACAAAGCTTCTAAACCAAAGGCAATCCACAATTAACCTTGCTCCATGCAGTTTCACCAAGATCACTTCATTATTTTTGGATTTTCATTGTTTTTCTTGATTTTTAGTGTTTTTTGAATTTTAAAGACTAAACTTGTTTTAAGGTTTCTAAAAGCTTTAAAGCTTGTGTCAGGAGCTTATATGAGCTATAGAAGTCCATTAAACAACTAGTTAACATCAAATTAAAGAACATGAAAATTAAAGGAAATTAAGCAAAACACAAAATTTAAAAGTTACTTGAAATTAAACTGAAAATAAAGTTTCATTACACTAATTTGATGAAAATTACAACATTAAAACTGTAAATGACAAGTAATTTAAAGAAAGCATTTTAAAGTTACACTACGTGAACAATGGCTAGTCCAAAGTTATCTTCTCTCTGCCTCTCCTCTGATCTTTATAACATTCTGAGTTCCCACTAGCTTCTTGGTCAAATCCCACTTTAATTCTTGACCATTGATTGAGCAGAGATGATCCTAGCCTTTGAATTCACTTTTGGTGCCAAAAGTGATACTAGTAGATTGAGGCAGTTCTGCTGCAATTAATTCTTCTTATTCACATGTAGAGGTGGAGGGAACATGTTTGGTGGGTTTTAGAGCCTCGTTGGAGAGTTGATAGCAAAAACAGGGTATGTGAGGCGAAAGAGATGTCGATGGTGTGGGAATGCATTAAATGATTGTAGGCTGGTATAGGTGGAAGGAGATGGTGGTGAGAGTTGTTAGACAGCTGGGGTAGTGAGGTGGAAAGGTGGTGGCCAGGTGGTGGTGAAACCATGGTGGTTTTGGTTTTGGCTGGGTTGTGAGGAAGAAGGAGAAGGAGTGGGTTTGACCAAGGTCAAACCGGTTTTATTATTTAAGGAGTTGGGCTGGATATGTATGTTGGGATGGATAAGGATTTGGGTTTTTATGAAGTAATAAGGTCCGGTTGGTTTATAGTGTATAGAAGCCCAAGGACTAAAGTTGTAATTTCTAAAACTTGAGGGACCTGATGTGACAAGCTTCCAAATTTCCTTCAAGGGACTATACCTGCCAAGTTAGATAAACCAAAGGACCTTTGTTGTATTTATTACAATTTAAAACACCCGGGGGACCTTTTATGACATTTTCCAAAGTTGAGGGGGTGAAATTGTAATTTTCCCAAAAGTTATCGAAAGGTTCCAAATTATAATTTATGAATAGTACAAGGGTATTATTTGTTAATTTTCCATTTTAAACACCCAGTGGACTAATTTTGCCAATTTTGAAACTTGAGGGTAAAGTTGCCAATTTGTGAAAACTTTCATCCATGGATTATTTGTGAACATGTTTGATTATCCAAGGACTAAAGTTGACTTTTCATACATTTTAAACTTTCAGGGACTAGTTTTGTTAATTTGTGAAACTTCGAGGACCTGAAAATGACAGGTTTGTGAACTTTGCATGCTTTTCACTTGTTTTCAATCTTTTGTACCTGAATCACATAAAAACACATTTCAATGATATTTGTAACATTTATATGGTCATTTGTGTGTTTTTGGTCGTTTTTGTGGGTTTAAATAATATAAAATATATGTGTATTTAGACACATATCAATAACATGGTCTATAAGAATGTTCCCACCCCGGCTCCCACAAAAGTGGATGATTGGGTGCCGATAGGAAAGGGAAACTATATCTTGGGTCGAAATAAGAAGAAATGAAACTTAATCAGATTTCTGTAGATATTTTGCATAATATATACAACTTCAGAGGTGATTCGGTGTGAATGACCCGTCAAGCTTACTCACACAAGCTAGCCACTTGTGAATGACTAACCGTAAGAAACTTAAAACGCTGCATTAATCGACACCAATAATAGATGAGAAGTGTGTAGTACGGGTAACTCAAACGTGTTAGGTTTGAGCACCGAGATCGCTCCGAACGAGGGTTGAATGGAATTTCCAACTCACGTCGCGATTATCGGGATTCGAATAAGAGAAGGGGATAAAATGATATTATCTAAAATACGGGATAAGGAAAGCATATAGGATTAAAATCTATGGGGAAACCTAAGAATTATGGAAAACTACGCAATAAAAACGCAAATACGAGATTAAAACGAAACGCGAACAAAAAGCAACTACGTCTATACTAAGTCCTAAAAATAACCTAAAATTACTTTTATACTAAAAATGATATTTGAAAACTATTTATGAATTAAAACTATTTTTTAGGATTTTTCTTGATTTATTTAGAATTAAAAACTAATTATTAACTTTTAAAAATAAAACTAAATATCTAAAAATTATGAAAAAGAGAGGGAAAATTAAGGAATTACTTTTCAAAAATCTAAAATATCACAAAAGACTTTTCAAAACTATTTTTTTATTTTTCAGATTATTATTCTATTTTCTACTAATTAAAAACTATTTAAATCTAATTAATATTGTGAAAAATACCAAATAAAAAGGGAAAAATAGGGAAAAATATTTTTTATGCTTTTTATATTTTTCTTAAACTGGGAAAATTGAAAAATTATTTTTTGGAACTTTTTCTGAATTAATTGAAATTAAAGCTATTTAAAAAATGATTAAAAACTATTTTTAATTAAGAAAAATAACAACAAGTAGCTAAAAATCATGAAAAGTTCAGGGAAATTCTAAAATAATAATCTAAAACTATAAAAAAAAATATCAAATACTATGCTTATGTGGGGAATATAATAATGAGTGTAAACCTGTGAAATAAGCTTGTGATAATAAGCAAATAAGCACTATAGTGAACCAAATGATAACAGAAGCTAAACTATACTATAACTACTTTAAAGCAACTATTTAAAGCTACTCTTAACACCTAATCAAAGATGCTACCTAAGATTGTAGCCAACTGCCACTATGAGCAAAAGCGATTCGACCCCCACCGCTTTGAGCTTATTCAAGGGCTTATCAGGAGGGCTTAAAGGCAAAACAGATATGTGATCTTAAAGACCACCTAGCAAACTGCAATTGAGCCAAATTTGAAACCCTAACTACTTGAAATAAGCATTGTGCAACTGCCGCCGAAGTTCCCAGACAAACCGGTTTTTCATACGCTTTGACTTTTAAAAATTAAGAAGGTTGACTTTAATGAGATTCAAGATCAAATGTAGGGTCGATGTAGATTAATAATGATGTAATGCAAGCTCAAAACAAGCTAGTTTATCAACTTCTAAACCTATATGTGATGATTTAGGTAATCGATTCCAACAGATGTGTATATTAGATCGATACAAAGCAATTTTGACTTATGATGAGGACGTGCACAAAACAAGGATAGATATGATCGCTAATAACTATAAAAAGCCTAAACCAACCGATCTAATCTAATTTATAACCTCTAAAAAGCTTTCAAGCATTAAACCAAACACTCCTATAAGAATATGAAAATGCAATTAACTTTAAAATTTGAGGAAAGATGAATCAAATGATTTGAATTTAGCAAAACAACTTGAAAATCAACCACTGATGATATGCTAATTAGTAAATGTCTCCAAAACTAATTGACTTGATTCTTTGACTTTCATTGACTTTTTCCAAAACTTGAGATTAAGCTAAAATTGTAACAACCACGAGCTCACATAAGCTTGAAAAAGCTTATGTGAGCTACCAAGAATAAATCAATCATTCTTAAACACTAAACGACTTTGAAATCGATTTGAGAAGTAAATGAGAAAATAAGAAATTTGCATTAACAAAATGAGATTACAAAACTTGATTTGAAATTACAATCATTAAACTACTGAAAACATGAAATAGTGTGAGAAATAAAATGGTCAAAATTCCTCTAAGACTTAAGGAATTGGACAAATTCTATTGTGACTGAAGGAGGGTTTTTATAGCAGAAGAGGAAGCTTGGGATCCTTTGAGAAGAGCCTAGAAGCTCATCCACAGCCACATATCAATCCATGAATCATCACTCCAATCAATGCTCCATTTCATCCTATGATGTGTTTCGGCCAATGAGAGAGCTACAAATGTCCACGTGGCATTCTATCCGACAAGTCACCGGGTCTAGAAGCTCTTGATAGATGCTAGTACGAGGTGGTGTGTTTGGGATTGGTTAAATGGTGGTAAATGAGAATGGGTAAAAAGGTGTTTGGGATGGGGAAGACAGGGGGCAATCAGAGAGCGTTTGGTTTTGTTAATAATATTTCAAAGGTGTGTTGACCGGGTTTAGGTGCTTTGACTTAAAGTATACGTCAGGGTAAAAATCCGTAAGTGATATATTAAACGGGTATTTGTTGTTGGGGGTAAAGGGATTTAGCTATTGGACATGGTTTACTTTAATTGGGCCGTGAGTATTTATTGGATTTGGATATAACTTGGACTTTGATAAAGGATTGGATATGGACTAAAGAGTGATCCAAGAGCGACCATAGGGACCAAATATGTCAAAACTGAATTTTGAGGGACCAAACTTGTGCATTCTGAAAATTCTATCAAGGATCATCTTTGCCAATCTTCAAATAGACCAAGGGCTAAATTTGCACTTTTGAATCTTCAGGGTCAATTTTGCCAATAGCTCAAACTTGAGGGGCCATTCTTGACATATCTTCAAACTTGGTTATTTCTTCCAAAAATCATCCCTGAGAATAAAATCTTCATAAATGCTCAATTTTGATCTTCCGGCTCGGCTTAAGCTCTCTTCATCTCGTGTTTGATTTACGTCTAATTTGGTTCCTTTTGAGCTGTTTTGCATATCCGTATTCAGCACAAGCATAAACTTAAGAAAACCACAAATATTAGCAATAAACGGCTCTTTCTTGGTTATTTTGGGTCTATTTTTATATAGAAAAGGTATGTGTTTTAGCACATACCAAAATACCCCCAGACGACCATTGTCGCTCCTCACGCAATGCAAGCAACTCACGCTTCTAAAACCAAGGATTTCAATCTCTTTCTACTAAACCATTGATATGTCCAAATCGTTGTTATCTCACACAAGCTAGCCACTTGTGAATGACTAACCGTAAGAAACTTAAAAGTTTAGACAAACCATTAGAAGAAGTAGTCAAGGTTCCTCAAAAGAGATTAAGAGCCTTAATTCTAAAACGCTTCCGCTACCTTTTAATATCACATGTATAGATATTACGATTAAGCACATTCCGATTATGAATGACGGTTTGTTGAACTTTCATGTCGATCAATAACTCCAACATTTTCAAACGACACGCTAGGATCACGAGTAGAAAACACAACACAATAAGTGAAGTGACCATACTGGATAGAATACATCGCCCCACATTTTTCACAAGTCCCAAACAAAGCGTAAAACCGAAATCATTGTTAAGTATGACTCTAGATGCTAACACTACCCATGGAAGTTACTTGTGTAATTACCTTTTGTTCCCATTTTCCTATTTTCCTCTAGATTTTTTTATTTTTTGTGAGAAATGAATTTCTTCAAATTCTCGTTTCGATAACTTTTATTCCAATAAAGATACAAAGCTAAGTCGATAATTAGTTATCCTTCTCTCTCTCAAGAACCATTGTTCCAAAAATGAGGTCCACATCAAGGAATTTTTATTTACTTATACTTTTGACTTTTTCATTTTTCATACACCATTTTTTTTTATTGCACTTATACTTTTACTTATATGAGCTATGAACTCACGGAGCTCACGAGGTAATTCCAAGACTATAGGCTTCATGAAATGAGGATCCCTACGGGTCTAGGCTAAGACCTCACTCAATCGCTAAAGATCCAAGGGTCCGATCTCACACAGAGCTCACAACTTTACTTATTACATTATCACTTATCACCGACATCGATTGCTTATTCATTACGGATCCTTGATGTGTACCCAATTTTTGAAACAAAGATTCTTTTAAGAAGGTAAAGAACTAACCATCGCCAAAAACTCAACATCTCTAATTATTGATAGACAGACAGGGTGAAACAATTTTGTGGGAACAAAAAGCCATAAGTACATTCGATGGGCTCTAAAGAGAACCAACTACTCCACGCTTAGCATCTAAACTCATAAGTAACTCTATCATTTCTAGATCTCTGCAAATTTAAAATCCCAAATAATGAGATCCAAGAGATGCTTAGCCGATAATTTTAGATTATCTATGGTTAAGGAACAAGCTAGGCTCAACACACCCGGTCAAGTCGAATTCTATTCCTACTCTCACCAAATGAAAGTCAACAAGGTGTCAAAACATATATTAACTTAGCAAATGTTTCGTCTAATGAAATAAAGTCATGCATATTTAAAGTCACTCAGGGAAACTTGCAAAATCTTGGCCTTTTGAGCTAGAATTCGCATTTTATAGCTTCTTATCTAAGAGACTAGCCAACTTTTCAATCAGAAAGACTTAACAAAAGCTTACAAAAAATTTTAAATTTTTCTCATTTTTGCACAAGTTTTCATTTTTCTAAGAAAAAACGGGGTTACGAGAGAAACACAACAAAATAAGCAAATGCGGTCAAATCAAATCGAAGATTACCCTACCCCAGACTAGAACGAAACATTGTCCTCAATGTTTTAAGCAAGGGTATCTTTTAATAAAATCTAAAAGCCGTATATTAAGTATGCTAGAAGATAAACGTTAGTCGATAAGATTAGGATATCGGATTTCCATTAGCAACGATCATGAAACTCGGTGCGGAGAAAAGACAAACTTCGAAAGCGAGAGTCTTCATATCGGAACATCCTACACAAAACATCACAAACAACCAAACACAGAAATCAAGAGTGCGGACCTTCTGGCCACTTATTAGAAAATAGAAAGAAGATAGATGGATAAGCATGGGGTGCCTCCCACGCGCTACTTGTTTTGATCACCGAAGTCGCTAGCCCGACTCGGCCCCCAATCCATTTGTCCTGGGAAGAAAGTGGTAGAGATAGGGGTCAAAAGTCCTCATTCCGGAAGGAATGAGATTGGGTGGGATAGGTGGGAAAGAAAATGTCGGGCCTCAGCACATAAGGGATAACATGAAAGAATGATCCATCATCCGGTGGTTTAGCAGGTGGACACGGATCACAATAAGAATACTCCATAGAAGAAGGGAGTCCATGGTACAGAAAAGTGTTTCTTGAAGGTTCATCAATGAAGGCATCCAAGAGAGGATCCTTTCTTCAAACAACGGTTTTAGCAAGAAGCTCATCTATGACTAATATCCCGGGTTTAAAAATCTTGTCTTCACATGCGGGCTCAACGATAAGTCGACTCAACAGAGGAAGGAGAATCATCATTAAGCAAGCTTTCAAGAAAAGGACATCTTGATTAGAGTCGCACCGCTACTCTCAATACCCGCTAGATGGATCATCAAGAAATAAATCGATTTCTTCCATATCGAATCACTTGGCGCTTATCAAGAATATCGACTTCAATCATTTCAAAATCAATCTCCATAATAACTCAAGTAGTCGGATTCAATACTTTCTTCATCACATGACGGGAGAGAAAGGTCGGAACACAGAGATGGGACAAGTGGTGTGCTCTGAGAGCTAGCATATCCACCACTCGTTGTGGACTCAATCGGACTCAAAATCTTTGTCTAAAAGAGGATTAACTTCGAAAAGGTGTAGTCATCATCAACTTGAAAACTGATTTGAGAAAATCCCTAAGTAACCCTGAGATGTCAAGAGAATCACATAAGCGTAATCACAATCACTATCGATACATCCTCACTCACTTGGGATTGGGTCAAGGATCTCAACACTAGACTCCATTCCGCCCGAATAGTGCAAGAGGCTCGTCCCCCATTGTGAGAGAGTCAACGGGATCAACAATGTTTGAAGAAATAGAATCATCGACCTCTTCCAATACGATATCACTTCTCTCATCCGTGAAAGTGAAGGGAAGAGTCTGAAATGAAAGACTTGAAACGGAGGGGTTTCACCGACAAACTTGCATAATATTCTTTCATTTGGATGGAATCATCATCATCGCCAATGTAAGTCTCGAGCCATCGGCACGCTCTTCAAGTGCTTGCTCCTCATTCGTATTTCTTCAAGAAACTTTTCAACTGAAATGCTGCTTTTTCTTCTTCGAGTAATTCTAACATAGATCTTTCGCTGGCAGACTTCGATCTTTGCATGTTTATTAACAAATTCTTAGAGTATTTTAAGACATCTTTGAATTTCCGGAGAAATTATCTGAGGTTGTGGTTGAATTTCTTGGTATTGTGGAGGTGGGTCATAAGAATAGTTATAATTATCACAAGGAACTTGCTCGAAACGTTTTACTCATTTGACAATCGGAATTAATAAAAGGACCTCCACAATACCACAACAAGATGATTGTTGTGACGTGTTTGGTGAAGTATATGGATAAGGTTCATAACCAAAGGTTGTATTGTTAATTTGGGCTTGACATTGAAAACCTTGGTGAGGACCTCCACAATACTCACATGAGTATGACTCGCCTCATGATATGGGGATTGTTAAGGAAATCGGTCGTATCATTGTAGGGATGTTGGTCGAACAAACTCGCTTCCGTATTCACAATGCTACAACCGGGACAATTCCCACCATTTTGAAATCCCCCACACCATTGACAACCATAATGGTAAGACGAAGACATCGAGAAGGATTATACGAATAAGAGGGTAAAGAGATAAAGAATTGATGGATAGAGGATAAAGATTATTATTTTGGGTTTTATAAAAGGGATATGTACAAATATCAACGATAACTTCACGAGGAAGGATCTTCAAATGCACACGATTCGAGACGGAATACAAAAACTCTACAAGCCCTCCTAAGCAATGGCCAAAATTGATTCTGTGAATGACCAGTTAAGCTTACTTCCACACAAGCTAGCCACTTGTGAATGACTAACCGTAAGAAACTTAAACAAGCCTGTTGACCCACCAATAATAGATGAGAAGTTGAGTAGTATGTTGGGTAACTCAAACGTGTTAGGTTGAGCACCGAGATCGCTCTCAACGAGGTTGAATGGAATTTCCAACTCACGCCTCATTATCGGATTCGAATAAGAGAAGGGGATAAAATGATATTATCTAAACTACGGGATAAGAAAAGCATATAGGATTAAAATCTATGGGGAAACCTAAGAATTATGGAAAACTACGAATAAAACGCAAATACGGGATTAAAACGAAACGCGAACAAAAAGCAACTACGTCTATACTAAGTCCTAAAAATAACCTAAAATTACTTTTATACTAAAAATGATATTTTAAAACTATTTATGAATTAAAACTATTTTTTTAGGTTTTTTCTTGATTTATTTAGAATTAAAAACTAATTATTAACTTTTAAAAATAAAACTAAATATCTAAAAATTATGAAAAAGAGAGGGAAAATTAAGGAATTACTTTTCAAAAATCTAAAATATCACAAAAGACTTTTCAAAACTATTTTTTTATTTTTCATATTATTATTCTATTTTCTACTAATTAAAAACTATTTAAATCTAATTAATATTGTGAAAAATACCAAATAAAAAGGGAAAATAGGGAAAATATTTTTTATGCTTTTATATTTTCTTAAACTGGGAAAATTGAAAAATTATTTTTGAACTTTTTCCTCAATTAATTGAAATTAAAGCTATTTAAAAAATGATTAAAAACTATTTTTAATTAAGAAAAATAACAAACAGTAGCTAAAAATCATGAAAAGTTCAGGGAAATTCTAAAATAATAATCTAAAACTATAAAAAAAAATATCAAATACTATGCTTATGTGGGGAATATAAGGGCTGAGTGTAAACCGTGAAATAAGCTTGTGATAATAAGCAAATAAGCACTATAGTGAACCAAATGATAACAGAAGCTAAACTATACTATAACTACTTTAAAGCAACTATTTAAAGCTACTCCTAACCCTAATCAAAGATGCTACCTAAGATTGTAGCCAATCCACTATGAGCAAACAGATTTCACCCCCCACTGCTTTGAGCTTATTCAAGGGCTTATCGTGAGGGCTTAAAGGCAAAACAGATATGTGATCTTAAAGACCACCTAGCAAACTGCAATTGAGCCAAATTTGAAACCCTAACTACTTGAAATAAGCATTGTGCAAATGCTGCAGTTCTCGACAAACCGGTTTTTCATACTTTGACTTTTAAAAAATTAAGAAGGTTGACTTTAATGAGATTCAAGATCAAATGTATTGATGTAGATTAATAATGATGTAATGCAACTGAAACAAGCTAGTTTATCAACTTCTAAACCTATATGTGACGATTTAGGTAATCGGATTCCAACAGATGTGTATATTAGATCGCATACAAAGCAATTTTGACTTATGATGACGACAAGTACAAAACAAGGATGATATGACTAATAACTATAAAAAGCCTAAACCAACTGATCTAATCTAATTTATAACCTCTAAAACAGTTTCAAGCATTAAACCAAACACTCCTTTAAGAATATGAAAATGCAATTAACTTTAAAATTTGAGGAAAGATCGAATCGAATGATTTGAATTTAGCAAAACAACTTGAAAATCAACCACTGATGATATGCTAATTAGTAAATGTCTCCAAAACTAATTGACTTGATTCTTTGACTTTCGCTGACTTTTCCAAAACTTGAGATTAAGCTAAAGGTAACAACACAGTGCTCAATAAGCTTGAAAAAGCTTATGTGAGCTACCAAGAACAAATCAAGCATTCTAAACACTAAACAAATTTTGAAATCGATTTGAGAAGTAAATGAGAAAATAAGAAATTTGCATTAACAAAATGAGATTACAAAACTTGATTTGAAATTACAATCATTAAACTATCAAAACATGAAATAGTGACAGGAAATAAAATGGTCAAAATTCCTCTAAGACTTAAGGAATTGGACAAATTCTATTGTGACTAAGGAGGGTTTTATAGCGTAAGAGAAGCTTGGGATCCTTTCGAGAAGAGCTCTGAAGCTCATCCACACCACATATCAATCCATGAATCATCAGCCCAATCGGAATGCTCCATTTCATCCTATGATGTGTTTCGGCCAATGAGAGAGCTACAAATGTCCACGTGGCATTCTATCCGACAAGTCACCGGGTCTAGAAGCTCTTGATAGATGCTAGTACGAGGTGGTGTGTTTGGGATTGGTTAAATGGTGGTAAATGAGAATGGGTAAAAAGGTGTTTGGGATGGGAAGACAAGCACGAGAGCGCTTTGGTTTTGTTAATAATATTTCAAAGGTGTGTTGACCGGTTTAGGTGTTGACCTGTAAAGTATAGGGTCAAGGGTAAAAAATCCCGTAAGTGATATATTAAACCGGGTATTTGTTGTTGGGCGGGTAAGGGATTTAGCTATTGGACATGGTTTACTTTAATTGGGCCGTGAGTATTTATTGGATTTAGATATAACTTGGACTTTGATAAAGGATTGGATATGGACTAGTAGAGTGATCCAAGAGCTTACCATAGGGACCAAATATGTCAAAACAATTTTGAGGGACCAAACTTGGTGTCTCAAAATTCTATCAAGGATCATCTTTGCCAATCTTCAAATAGACCAAGGGCTAAATTTGCACTTTTTGAATCTTCAAGGGTCAATTTTGCCAATTGCTCAAACTTGAGGGGCCATTCTTGACATATCTTCAAACTTGGTTATTTCTTCCAAAAATCATCCTCTGAGAATAAAATCTTCATAAATGCTCAATTTTGATCTTCCGCCGCTTAAGCTCTCTTTCATCTCTCGCGCTCGATTTACGCCCGATTTGGTTCCTTTTATGCGTGTTTTTGCATATCCGCATCGCAAGCATAAACTCAAGAAAACCACAAATATTAGCAATAAACAGCTCTTTCTTGGTTATTTTGGGTCTATTTTGATATAGAAAAGGTATGTGTTTTAGCACATACCAAGAGGTCTCATCGCATCGCCAGATGGTTTCTTCCATCTTTACAAAGAACAAATGTATACTTTTGTTTCTCAACCACCTAACGTATCTTTGTGCAGGACAAGTAGTGGATGATACCATGTTTGTATTTCTCATGGTAGAAAAATATTGTTTGAAAATAAATCGACTTAAATTTTGAAAATCAATCGACTCAATTTCATAAATTTTATCACTCATCTATGACGGTGTCATCGATTACGGAGAATGATTTCAAAGTATCATATTTTCAAACAATATTTCTTCAAATGGACTTGTTTGAGTAATTTGTGTTCATTCCATTTGTAGCGCTATGAAGTGGTGATCTAAATTTTGATGTTATGTGTCGTGGTATGATTTTTCGTTAAACACAAAGATCTTTCAAAATAAAAAATTTTATTTTACTTAAACATCTTTTAAAATTATCATACCTGAAACTAACAATCTTTATGACAAAAATTGGTCCTTATCGGCTAATTTCAAAATCAAGCTTCACGTTTTCCCAAAATTTTCTAAATAATTTAAATCAATTGGGATCACAAATCTCAAAAGGTTTGAAGTTTTTGATCGGGGGAGAGATCGTGATTTAAATCTCAAATCGATAAAATGGTGATTGTTTCGCCTTTTAGGCACACTCTTCCTCCATGTGCCAAACGATGTCAAATACACGATGCACATGTTGAGGGGGAGCATTTATCCAAAAAACAGAAGAGCTTTTAAATCATACCACATTTTCTCCCATGTTTTTTAAACCTATTTAAATCACTTGGGATCCAAAATCTCGGGGTTTGATATTTTGATCGGGGAGAGAATGTGATTTGAATATGAAATCGATAAAAGGTGATTGTTTTGATTTAAAAGTGTGTCGCTCGCCATATGTACTAAACGCTTTCATTAATGATGTACATATCAGGGGAGCATTTCAAAAGATAATAAACTATCAAGGTACAAAGGCTTTATTGGTTTAACGTAAGTACCTTGATTGATTTTGAAATGGTTTCTCTATGACAAGTGTGATCGTGGTAGTACTTCAAAACCTCCTTCTATATGTGCTAAAATGATTTCAAATATACATCGCATATATTGAGGGGAGACCAACAAAATCAAAATGCTTTTCTATAGAAATTGTGATCAAGGAAATACTTCAGTCCTTCTTCCTCCATGTGCTAACAATTTCAAAATCACATAGCACATGTTGAGGGGGAGCATTTATAAACCGATCAAAACAATTAAGGTACAAAATGCTTTGTGATGCGAGGTTTATCACCAAGTTTTAATATTTATAAAGTCTCATTATACCTATGGTCTACCCTAGTGCACTAATCCGCAAGCAAAATTCTGTCGCAGTGTGGTAGTGTAAAGCCAGGTCGCCCCAAGAGCTATGTGTTGGATTATTACTAAGTCTAGGTGTCACCATTTAATATTGGTTTCGATAAGGAATTAATTATTAAAATACTAAAACAGAATAAAGCAAATAAAAGCGATAAAAGGAAAAGGGTAAATCAATAGAGGAGAGAGGTGCTAACCTAGTTAATCCTCCTAGCTAGTAATGTCTACGCCTACTTACTTCCAATTACTGTGTGAGGTCAAAGTCGAGAGGACAAGATTTGGTCAATTCGCCTAACCTATCGAAAAAGATGCCACCACAGAGAAGTCAGTGTGTCCCTCATAAGTCCTGTTGTTCCCGGTCCCAAGCCAAGTTATTAAGTACCGCTACATGCTAGATCTATAATAGTGAGTGCCTCGGCGCTAGCAACTTAAACACTCACCCTTACTTAAGTTCATCCAAACGTAGGTGATCGGTTGGTCAAATCGACAAGTAGAAAGGGTCGTCAGCTGGTCATATCTTACCCTTCCGCTCTCACCCGCTCACCTAGGTCGGGCTTGGTCATATCTCCTAGGCAATTGGCCTCTACCACCATTCAAAACTACCAACCGGTGGCTACCAATAAACTATGCATGCATACACTTAGAAATAATTGTACGGAAGTAATGTAAACTAAACAAAACAATTATGAATCATAACTAGGCCAAGACCAAGAGGTGCTTAGCCGCTCATATTAATCATACAAACCATTTCAATATTCAAAGGTACGAAATACATGAATTGAAAGTAAAGATAATATAAAATGCTAATGATTATCGTAGGGAGTGATTTCTCCTTGGAGATCGCCAGATGCTCCTCTAGACGCCTTGAGATTTTCCCACGCTCGTGTTGTTGTGTGTGGAATGGGGTGATTAGAAATGCCGAATTCGGGGTATTTATAGGCCGATCGGGTTACGGCATAACTATAACAAGAGTTACGCTAACCTTCAACTCCTTCCAGATTTTACACTAGATCTGCTAGTTACTGGCGTAACCTTATAAGTGGTTACGCTTGTATTCTCTCAATAAACTTGGTTACGCCAGTAGTTGATGAAATAGTTACTGAGTAAGTACTACAAGCGGAACCTCATTTGACCTAATATAGTTACGCCGTAGCCTTTGGGAATAGTTACTAAGTAACTTCTCGATAAGTTGGTTTTCCTCGAGTCACGAATAGTTACTTACAGAATGTGAGAGATGAGTTACGCCAGAATCAAAATCAATATACTATGATAATTCTTAGATAATTCTCCAATTCAGCTCTCTTTAGCCCAATGCTCGTAATTTACCTAAAAGTGGAAAACAATGGAAACAAGTAAAATCCATATAAATGATATAAATTGCTATCTGGGAAATTGACACTTAATATTCAGGACTATTTGATGTTATCACTTTGATATTATATCACAAGTACCTTGATTGATTTTTCTAATGATTTTTCAATTGGTTTCAAGGAGGAAAGATCTATACCACAAGACCGACCATTTTACTTTATGCATTAGAGTTATAAGGATGGTAAGGTTAGGTATTCGTTCCCACAATCCCATCATCAGAAGGAGGATCTACCCATGGACAATTCACTAGATAGTGTAGAAGTCCGTAGGTATGATGAAAAAAGGAGAAAAGTGAGAATAAGGGAAGAGTGCCGACTGAGATAGAGCTAGAACTGAAATAAACCCAACAAGGTTCTAGTAATGAAGTCTTGGTAAGCAATGAAGGGGTTGAAGAATGAAAAAGAAATGAAAAGTGAAAAGGGTGAAAAGAAATAGCCCTCAAATAATTCAACCTTAGGCGTAAACCGGCTCAATTCATGCGCACTTGAGGTTACTAAGTTAACACCAGATGAAGACACGCATAGACCCAAGTGACATTATCGCACAAAAACTTCCAAGCTACTCAAGATCTCTTAAAAGAATTTGTTTCATTCTCACGGGGAACCTACATAATCTATCAACTTTCTTGAGATGGTTGATATTGAAGAAGGAGACCCTCTCCCTAGTCTCTTAATAGGAAACCAAAGTGCACTATTGAGTCTAGAGCCAAGAGATCATCCATAAAATCTCATTAGGACACACAATTAATGAAGACTTGTTGTTCCATATAATGTGGAAAGTAAGAATAATGATATTGAGAGTCCCAACGATTATCCTTGTGGTATTGCTGTAACATCCGAAAGGATATGTTAAATATTCAATGGAAGATGGAAATCCTTCTTAGTGCCAACATCAAACAAGCTCTTGGTGGGTGAAAATGAGATCCAACATGGATCAAGCTTGTGACAACCGGATAGAAACAATGGGGAGATTCACTCGAGTCAACCAGAAATGAATTGACGATACTTTTGAAAACCTTTCATGTGCTCTACAATTTTTCGCGGGTACATCGATGAGCATTATTTTCAAACAAAAGTATTTATGATTGAAAATTGATTTTTCTCATAAAACATTGGCCGTACAAAACTCCTTCTTAAGCAATACACGATTGTTTTTCAAATCAATTTCTCATCAATCTGAATCTCACCGCCGTTCACTACCTTGTTGTCTACTTTGGGACGCCCGAACGCTAGATCAAGTCATGAAACCCCGCTAAGGAGATTATTAGGAATTCTACCCGATCACAAAAAGATTTATACTGATCAACGGGAAACCGTGGTTCTTGCAACCCTATTCAACGAAAGTGAACAAAGACACTTTCATGTGTTTTTATTAAAACCGTTGTTTGCAGGAACATTTGATCTGCTAGTAAACATTGATATTGAGAAGTCAATTCATAACCACATGCTCACAACACACACTCATAATTGAAGAAAATCATGACTATAAAAACGCATAAAATCAAGCTTCCGCTACTCGATGAAAAGATGTCATGATCTAGAAAGTGGAGCATGTCGTTCAAAAGTCACAACATCACATGAAGGCGATACAACAAAGGATGATTCAGAGATTTAATGTCAATGATGATCTCGAAGAAAATCAATGATCAAATTTCAAGTAGGACCGCTTCAAAGTGACTCCCACCTAAAGTACAAAGTATCTGTGACTTGAAAGTCACTACTAAAGCACAAAAGATTATGAAATTGAAGAATTAAGTTCTACGGAAAGCTCCTAACATGAAGTTAAAGATAGAATGCTAGATTCAAAGGTCATACCCCAACAATGG